>PVLC010010243.1:0-51038 GCA_004027655.1 Graphiurus murinus | reverse complement strand
AGACCTAAAGAGAAACCAAACAGAAGCATTGAAGGAAGTAAAAGATGAAATAATCGAAATGAAGGCATCAATGCAAACTATAAACAGCAGATTGGACCACATGGAAAACAGAATATCACTCTTAGAGGATGACCAAACTAACAATGAATCTATAGTACATAACTTAGAAAAAAAAATACGACAGTACGAATTGGACATCAAAATAAAAATAAAAGTAAAAAATAAAAAATAGTGCTGGGGTGATAGAATTCCTCTGGGTTCAATCCCCAGTACCACACACACAGAAAAAGAAAAGCAAAGTTTTCTTCTTTGAGAAGTGTCCCTTCATGAAGTCTATGCTTCAGTAGTAGCTCTTTCCAAAGAGTTTCTGTAAATGTTACTACTTACATTTGTTTTTTTTTTTCCTATCATGTTGTTAGTATTCATGATTTGCCTATAATTGTATTTTACTTCACTCTTACTTCTTCTCTGTAATAACTTTTCAAGACTGTTGAGCACAGGTGGATTAATTCTTCACAGTTTGTACAACAAACATTTATTAAGCACCTAATATATGAAGGAAGACTCTAGAAAACAACATAACATAGTAGTAGAAAGTGCATACTTTAAAAGCCTGTGACATTGGATTTAACTCAGCTTCTGCAGTCACAGCCTTATGACCTTTGGTCATTTTACTTCCTCTCTCTGAACCTCAGTTTCCTCATATACACAACTGCACCAATGGCACCTTGCTGATAGGGTGCCTTTGAGAGTGCAATAAAATAACATACATAACATAGATATTTTCTAATATATATGTATTCAATGAATGTAAGTCCCTCCCCAGCCCTACTTGTCAGATGCTGAAGAGCTACATGATAAATGTAGTTTCCAGGGGCAGGGAGAACCATTATATTTCTAACTCAAATCTATGCTTCCATATTAATCATCTTAAAGGCATTACTGCCTTTAACACTCGTTTCTCAGTTATACCAAGCAACACAAAAGGACATCTGATATTTCCAAAACTATATGACACCTCATTTAGGATACTTCCTACCATGGCTGGTTTTTCAACGTTAAGGTTGCAATGTCTATTCAGAGGAAAGGTTTTAATTACCTCCTTAATGTATCTCAATTCCATTATGATTAATAGCTGATTGTAATTTGCCTCCTTCTGGGCCATTCTCAGCTTGGTACCCACAAGTTCTGTCTGTTTTCCTTCAGAACTGCCTTCTCAAAATTGAAAATTTATTAACACCTTACTCTTCTTTCTCGATGTTTTTCCACCTGGTGAAAGAGATACCTGCTTGAGATCCTGAAGTTTCAAGAAGACTATACTTTATTTCACAACATTTTTCACATTTCTTTATTTACATACATAGTAAAGAGTCAATAAACATTATTGACTGACAAATTTTGTCCTATTAGTTTTAAATACTAAAATTAAGAGGTGATATGTGGGCCCTTATACATGTGTGTGAACACAACTCTTATAATCCTCTAGATCCAGCTTGAATATGAATTTAATGGGGATAGAAGAAGGTCTAAAAGAGAAAGGATCCAGGTTACTGCTGTGATGCCATACCTAGAAAAGACTAAAGGGAATTCTCCAATGTCTGATGTTTCTGGCCCTTTTGCATCCACCTGGTTCTATTCTGACTCCTGATTTTCCTCTTTTTTAAAGATGGAAAGGCTGTAGTCAATTCCTTTGGTAATGTTCTCCAATCTAACTAATGTCCTTGTCTTTGGCTCTTAATTCTTTGGGAAGATTATCTTAGGTCTGTGGTCTTTCCTGAGGTGGGTGAAATTACATCATCCTTTTTGTCTAATTTTCAAGGGATTAATGAATTTGCAGGTCCTCAAAATGATGTTATTCTTCAGTAGGGCAGTGATAATGATTAAAATGATTAATGAAACAACGAAGACACAGTCAGCCAATGAATAACACGGCACAGAAATTGTGAAAACAAATTCTGGAGTCAGACTCCCTGAAAGTGAAACCTAAGCATAAATTTTTAGCTGTATAATCCTGAATGAGCTACTTCAAGTCTTCAAGTGTCTAACACATTTGTAATATATGGATAATAATAGTATCTACCTCATAAGACTTGTTTAAAGATCAAAATAAATAACCTTGTTATATGATCAATGTTGCAATTTGGAGCATAGTCAAGGACAAAAGAGTATTAGCTAATTACTGTTACAGAGAATAATCTCATTTAATTTTAACTGGGTCAGAAATCAGAACATCCAAGGAACAAAATCTACAGCAAAAAAATCCCCTGAGAAATGGGTACATGAAAAATAAAATATCATGAATGCTTTACTAACATGTGTCATTAATGAAAAACATTTCCTCTATATTTCAGGAAAAGTACTTAGACACTTGGGGACTGAAAAGTAAAAAAAAAAAAAAAAGAAAGAAAGAAAGCAAAATAGCACAACTCTACATGACAAATCCCTGATGGGTCTTAGATGATGTAACCATGTAACCATCAAGCTACAATCAGAAGGTAAAAATTGCAGAATTGTTAGAAGGAGTGAGAACTTACTAAGCATAACTTCTGCTATAGGTCTTTGAAAATTCATCCTTCAGAAAATGAAGAAAAAATGTGCCATCTTTTTAATTGATGAATAATTTATGGATGATCAGCAAGAACATCCATCCAGCAGCTGATTAAATGCAAAGTATTTTGATAACAGAAAGTTACCACAGCAGACCTCACAGTGGAGGAAAAGTGTCCCCAGCAATTAATGCCAGTCCATCTATTGATGGATGTTGCCCAGTCTCTTCTTGGCAGGCTATTTCCCCGCCCCACCCCCCACCCCCTTGATCGCTGGCAAGAAAAGTTACCTCCTCTGTGAGTTTCTTTCTCCTGTCAAAATGATAGAGGTTAAATGTGGATAAGAAAGGCAATTAAAATAGATCTGTCAAAAGTATGCTATCCCAGTTTGCCATCCTGATTTCCTTCTCTGGTGTGAACTGCTACCGAAGGATGGTAATTGAAATTTGTCAATGTTGACAGCTGATGACTAATATGGAGATTTTCATTACATATCCCCCCCTGGAATAGAAAAGAGACGAATGCATATTAAACTCCAGATGGAGGCAAGTACGGGACAGGAAAAAGCAGGCACTACTGAAGTTTGCAGTGCAAAGACTGTTTGGGGAACTAATGCCCTCTGAAATTATTTTTTTATGGAAACAGAGACTACATTAGTTTTCTTCATCTTCCATCTGTGTAACCTCAGCATTTGCAACATTATCACTATCCTCATGGACCGAGTTTGTTAATATTACCTGGAAGCCCCAACAACTCCCCTATGGCAGTGAATTTGAAAAGGATTTATGAATTTTGCTGCCTCTTCGAGTTTGAAATGCTGTGTTTTTACAATATAGAAACTCAAGACCCATTTCTTTTATTCACTTGAATTATTTTATATTGTGTATGTGGTTTTTCCACTTATCAAAATCATTAAAAGGAATTTAATGAATTATATTAACCAAATATAATTCTTCCAAAAATACTAAGAATCTCCTTTAGTTAAAGTTTTGCTGGGTTTTTGCATTGGTCAAGAAGGAATACCGATTTAAATGGATTTTCAGTGTGTAGGAGAGAAAGTGAAGGAGCTCTAAATTCATGGTGCAATATCTCAGGTAACTATTACTACATATAAAACTACCCCACACAACCTGACTGGAAACAGCTCATTTATTATATCACAACTGTCTGTGGGCCAGAAATTTGATCAGGACTCAGGCAATTCTTTAGTTTCACATGACACCATTGGAGTTCCCTCAGTAATACTATGCTGGAGGACAGAATGGGCTTCAGGATATACGAGGACTTCACTTGCATTTATGATGGTATTAACAAAATTTTCTTTTTTTCCTGTATTCTTGATGCTCTGGCATCTGCAGTCTTGCTGACCCAGGAGAGACTGTCCTTCCCAAAGTAAGCAAATTCCTAGAGATAGCAAACTATTCCACTGTGAGAGTAACTTTCATATGCCAACCAACCAAAGCCCAAGTCTCCCAACAACCCCCCCCCCACACACACACACGTATCAGGCTTTTACAGAGATCTTACACTGGGCCAATAGTCTCCTGTCCTAATCACTCCAGGATAACATACCAGACTTGAGTGGACCTCTATACACAAGAGTCTGCTGAAACTATTTCAATTAGCCAGTCATAAACCTGTGTACCTAGCCTAGCCCTTCTGTCCTATTAAAACCAAAATAAAGGCCCTTACTCATGCTTCTCATGCTTTCTGTTTATTCCTTCTGGCTCTGGACCAGCTCCACTGTTTGCACCCCCACCCACACACACCCACACACCATGGCTCTGCTTGAAGTGATATGTCTTCTCCTCTCAGGAACTGCAAGTAGCCAACTCTCCTTTCAATAGCAGCTGGTTCCCATCTGTTGGTCTCACTATACCTGAATAAGATAAAACTTATACTGAATTTTTTTTTTTTTTTTGCCATACTGGGGATTGAACCTAGAGTCATTCTACCTCTGAGCTGCATCCCCAGCCCTATTTTTTTATTCTTTACTTATAAACAGGATCTCACTAAGTTGCAGAGGGCCTCACTGAGTAGCTGAGGCTGGCCACAAACCTGCGAACCTCCTGTTTCAGCCTCCCAAGTACTGGGATTACAAATGTGTGCCACCATGCCCAGCTTACATTGAACTTTTTAAAATTGGTGGTTTAGAAGGGGTGGATGGAAGGCTGGGACTATCCTCTAGAATATCTATATGCCATTTGAGAGTAGTCAGACTTCTCTTGTTTTCCAAGAGACCTAGGCAGAAGCTACAAGGCTTCCTATGACCTTGCTCTGGAAGTCTCAGAATGTCACTTACTCTGAAGAGGCGAAGTTAAGTTGGTAGCACAGCCCAGATTCAAGACAAGTGAATTCGACTTCATGTCTCAGTGGGCAGCAACATAGTAAAGAATGTGCAACATTTTTAATTTACCACAGGAAAGTTCACTTCAGCCAAACCTTCACAAGCCCCTAATCACTGATAATGTGTCACTGATAATTCTAAAGGAATCCATAAGGAACTTGTTTCCTAATTTTGTGATTTCCTTGGGATTCATCTTTTACAGAAGTATCACCTGAAGTTTTTGCATGGTTTCTGTCTCAGTTGTGTCAGATTAATATAGTTCCTGGTGCACAAAACAAGGGAAAATTTTTTTTTCTTGTGGTACTAGAGATTAATCCCAGGAGCATTCTACCTCTGAAATACACTTCAGCCCTATTTTTTTTTTTTTTTTTTTGAAACAGGGTCTCAGTCACTGAGAGCCTCACTAAGTTGTTGAGGCTAGCTTTGAACCTGCGATCCTCCTGATTCAGCCTCCCAATTACTGTGATTATAAGTGTGTGTCACCACAAATGGCTGGAAATTTTTTTTTAAAAAGATATAATTATGTAAAAAAGCAAATCTACAAGAATTCATTCTATGGCTTTATTTATTCAAATTTTCTTTTATGTTTCCTAATAAAATTTTATAGAAAATGAAAAAAAAAGAGATAGGGTAAAGGAACTTTAATTCAGGAGATATGTTCTGTCAGTGTGGAGAGTAACACAAATATGACATTGTGATGATTATTTAGAACCAGAAAATTTTTAAAAAATAGTTCATAGAGGTGTGCAAATTCCCTTAATGAGGCATTAGTGTTGGGTTTGTATCCTATTTATTTTCTAAACCACATGGTTTTTAAACATGTATTTGCATTCGGATCTAATGAGAAGAATTTGCTCCTACTGACTGAAATGACTTTAAATGTGAAAATGATGAAGCTTAAAAGTGAGGAATTCAGTTGATCATCAGCAAGTTAATGGCCCCAATTTACCCAGAAAGCTTTCCCTTGGGACCAGCTAGCTAAGAGCTAAGCTTCTTGCCAAGGCTGTGTTTTAGTGTTTCTGGCCTAACTCAATGTCTGATAAAAATGCTGTTACCACCTACAAAGGAAAAGAATGGACAACAAGGCATGTTTCACTCTTTTTAGCCTCAGCTTTGAAACAGAGGCATTGAGATGTGCAATGAAGCATTTTTTAAAATGCTCCCCCATTTATTTTCTATCAACATGTGGCAAAATATAAACATCCCCTAAATCCACTTACATAAAGAATATTACGCATGCAACTACCTTACATTTCACTAAACAGAAGCAGTCATTCCACCAGACTGCATCCAAGAAGCAATTGCTTTTCTATCACCAGACAATTGTGCTATTTTACATAATCAGTATTCAGGGGATGGTATTTTGCTAATAGGCAAAACCCTACAATGACAATTTAAATGGTTTGAAACATGCATGAGATAATTTGGAGTCACAGCTCTGCCAATTGCTAAACAAGTACAGCAGGAATGTAGGCTCTGTGAGCATCAAGAGTGCTGTTGGGAAAACAGCTTGTCCAGTCCGATCAAGGTAGCTTTGCTCATATCCAGTGAGGAGCTAAGGCAGCTAATTACATCATTTCAGACTGCTACTGGGGGAAAGGAAGTGTCTTCACTGGATAAACCCATTGCTCACCATGAGTGGGAACAGGCAGATGGCTTTTAGTGCAAGCTCAGGCTAGAATAACAACAATAAAAAAAAAGAAACCTCTGTTTGAGACTGAGCTCTGTTGCTAATTAGTTGTGAGCTTGGGTAAAGAACTTGGTCTCTCTTAAACGGATTCTTCATGTGTTTAAAAAATAAAGGTAGGACTTCCTAGAGCTGTGAGGATTAATTTAAATATTACATGGAAAGCAGTACGAAGTCTGACAGATAGTAAGTGATCAACAAAAGTTAACATCTGTGGCTTGAATGGAGAATTAATGTATTTTAGAAACTATGAGCTTCCACATACATAGGCTTGATGGGGCCAATGACTCTCCAGAAAGTTACAAGATTCTGGGAAAACATTTCAAAGCTTTCAGCAAAGTTTCAAATGGGTCCACAACACCACCAACCACAAAAAGTAAGAATCCCTACCTTATATATTTTTCAGTAGAGAAGAGGAATGCTTACGGGTGTTCCACAGAGATTCTTGAAATTTTACTAAGCACCAGGCATCTCGCTAAGTCCTGAGGATAACACAATGAGTCTAAGTGTCATCCCCGAGGAAGGCAGGTACAGAGAAAGGAATAACAGAGATCATTGACTAACCCATATATAAACGCAAAATTTAATAAATCTGAAAATGGAGAGCCAGGTGTTACCAAAGCATAGTAGGTGAAACCAATCTAGACCACTCATTAGACAGTTGCTCAGTTGCTCAGGCCTAACAGTTGAGTAGATTTGGCTCCTGGTGTTGGGGTGGACAGGGGCTCAGTCTCCTCATACTTGGCTGGAGATGGACGAATGCTGGTAGCCTTGGCCCAGGCTGGTGCAGTATGTATATGTACTGCTTGTCCTCAGAATATCCAGTGCCCACCCCCCTCACCAGATCACCACACTGCTCTTATAATTTGTCTGAAGCCCAGATGGAACACACAGGTAGCCCATTCTTCCTCTTCTATAACTGATTTATTAAAAATCAATGTACTAAGAATATAATACAAAATTAGCTTTCTCAACAACTGCCCCTTATCATCAAATAATTAATTCTCCCTTTACTGCCAGAAGTCATTCACTAGACAATGTTTTACTTCTGTATAATGCTTTTTGTCCAATAGTATATGTACATATAAATATAAGTTTACATAAATGAAATGATAATTTCTAGCATATTTGCCATTTCTTTTTTTCCTTTGAAATGACATTTTTTTTTCCTTTTTTAGAATTTTATTGGTGCAATATAATTATATATCATAGTGAGATTCAAAGTGATACATTCATATATGCACATGATATTTCATTATCTTTTGCTTTTTTTCCCTTCCACCTTCCCTTATAATCATTGTCCCTATAACATGTTCTTATTAATAACTCAAATGATACTATATTTGTATCTGATGAAACTGTATCATGAATGTGCAGTCATACATAGGTGTGTATCTGTTGATATAATACATATTTTTCACATATGATTATAATGTATATGTTATATAGATAGTGAAGATAATATTTACAAAAACAGAATAACACAAATACTTTTCCTTATCTGGATCTTCTAATGAACAATCTCATCAACATTCCTCAAAGTCAACTGTTACAGTTTTTTGTTTTGTTTTTTCTTTTTTTTTTTTGTACTGAGGATTGAACTCAGGGTCATTCTACCTCTGAACTAGATCCCCAACCTTATTTTACTTTTTTATTTTTTAAATAGGATCTCACTAAGTTGCCGAGGCTGTCTTAGAACCTGAAATCTTCCTGTCTCAGCCTCCCAAAAACTGAGATAACAGGTGGCATGTGAGCCACTATACCCTGCTATTATTTTTTTTTAATGGTTGCAGTAGATTCGATAATATAGATAGTCCATGACTGCTTCTGTCTTTTTCCTAATGTAAGGTACTCAGAAGGAGTCCATTCCATCAAGTCATGTGTCTTTGTAATTGTAATAGCTATAGGCACTTTGCTTTCCAAAATGACTAAGCAATTCTCATTTTGTTTCTACCCACTTCAGGCTCATGGGAGATACTCAGTGTTAATTTTACACCTATTCCAAGCCTCTAAACTTCCCCAGAGGACTTTACCCAATGAGGCACAAGCCAATTTTTACCACTTTATAGACTGAGACTTAAACTCCATTGGATCACTGAACTCATCAAGCCCCTAACAATTATTTATTATTTTCCAGTTATTTTGCAGAACACATTGGGAAATAGAGGCAAATGCAAGAACTGAAAGCAAGTACAATAAGCATCACATGGAGTAGGAGATGCTGGGAAGTGGGTAGTAATCAAAGGTCAAAGAAGGCTTTCTTCACTGGAAATAGTCCACTCTGCTAAACTCATCATATTAGTTTCCCATAGCTGCTATAACAGGTTCTCACAAATTTATTGGCTTTTAAAAATAACACAGGCATGTATTCTCTCATATTTCTGTAGGCTATCCATCCAAAATCATAATCACAGGATTGGCAGGGCCAGACTCCTTCTGGAAGCCCAAGGGGAGGTACTTCTCATCACTGCAGGATTCTGGTGGCTGTCAGCATCTGGAGCTGCATCTCTTCAGTCTCTGCCTCTCTGGTGGCATTGCCTCTTCCTCTTCTGTGTCAAATCTTCCTCTATCCCCTCTCCTATGGACACAAGTACTTGCATTTAGAGCCCACTGGGATAATCCAGAACAATCTCTTTATCTCAAAATCCTTTATTTACATCTGCTATAATTTCCCACATAAAGTAACACTCACAGGCTACAGGGATTAAGGGATGGATATCTTTTGGAGGGAACATAATTTGACCTACCAGACTCATTTATTTATTTTTTGTACTTTTACATGGAATCTCCATTCTGTGATTCCTATTTGAATGAGAAAAAAATAGAATATACCTTACCCATGGTTTTGTAAAAATAATATAGGCATTGATTCGAAAAGCTTGAGATATTTATATCACTTGGTGGGGTGGGAATCTGAAGCATTTCGCTTGGTCATTTTAAACTCTAGTCTTAATATGTTGAAATGTTAACTATCTCTCAGGGACCGTGTTGTTGTTATATTTCAGTTGAAAGAGATAATACTGGTAAAGTATTTCACACATGAATGTATAATACACATTTGCTACCATCATTTTATTCTTCCAACAAAACATAGCACAGTAAGAAGGAGTCCTGTACCACTGGGCCACTCTGAGTACTGACTGGTTCTTCCCAATGAAATCAATTTTTCTTGCAATAGCTGCTACCCCAGCATTAGCATTCACTACTTTTCTCCTCACTTCAGAAAATCATTTTCCATGGTCTCTTCCACTTTTTCAGTCTTTTGTTTTCTCCACCTAATTCATATGTTCCCAGATATGTCTCAACTGCATAATTAGGTTTCCAGTATACCTGGTACCCAAACTCTGTCTACTTACCCATTTATTTGTATTTGTTTATAATTTTTATTTGGTTATCAAATATCATATAGATTTCATGAGCTAACTCAATTATTTACAGTCCTAAAAATGAAAAGAATTTTTTCTATTTTCTGTATTAAAAATAAAAATCCTTCCAGAATTATTATTGATACAGTTAAAAATCCTAAAATTACTTATTAAACATGTTTAACATCAGTGCATTATGTACATATATTATATATATTTACAACATATATATGCCTTTATGTTGGCACACATATATTCAATTTCTTATAATATTATTTGTGGTTGACATTTACTTTTGATGAGAAACATTCACTCATTTTGCTTATGATTTTTTGTGTGCATGTGGTACTGGGGATTAAACCTAAGGGTGTTCTACTTCTGTGCTGCATCCCCAGTCATATTTTATTTTTGAAACAAGGTTGCTTGGATTGGTGGTGCACACCTGTAATTCCAGTACTTGGGAGAGAGAGACAGAGGGGTCACAAAGTCCAGATCAACCTCAGCAACTTAGTGAGAACCTCAGCAACCTAATAAGACCCTGTTTCAAAAAACAAAAAATAAAAAGGCCTGGAGGTGTAGTTCAGAGGTAGAATGGCCCTGGATTTTCAATCCCTAGACCAAAAAGGAAAAGGAAGGAAAGGAAGGGAAGGACAGAAGGAAGGAAGAGAGGGAGGAAGGTAGGGAGGGAGGGAGAAGGAAGGAAGGAAGGAAGGGAAAAAGAAAAGAAAAAAGGAAGAAAGAGTTCTTCTCCCTAAATTACTGAGTACTGGGCTTGAACCTGAGATCCTCCTGTCTCAGTCTTCAGCTTCCTGAGTACCAGGATTATGTGCATGAGCTACCATGCCTGGCTCACTGATGCACTCATTGCAGCTAAGATTTGTCTTCTAAGTCTCTGAATGGAACATTCTAGAACCATTCTTGGATAGACTCAGCCTTCTTAACTTTTCTCTGCATTTCAAACATACCAATAAACTCTCCCAGGTAAATAGTATAGGAGGTGCATTACCATCTCATGGTAAATCTGCAGGAAATTCATGTTTTTAATCATTCTTACATTGAAAACAACCCTATGTGCTACTTTATTCAGTGAGTTACCTTTTCTGATTAACTTTTAGAGATTATAAGAGCCAGAAATCAGAGGCAGGAGGACGAGAAGCTATTTCCCCTTAGGGAGCCATACTTTTTTCTTCACCTACTCTCTGGTACTTTCTCTTTTTTTCCCTTTTTTCTGAACAAAATAATAATAATGAAATAATAATAATAATAACTATTCATTTTTAATGATATATAGCACTTCAAATTCTCTTGCACAAAACATTGAGACATTTTAAGTCTATCAAAAAGTGAAAATGTGTTTCAGAGTGATTTCTGGTCATGAATTAATGATAATGTTTATCATTAATTATAATTATATATCATTTATGATAATGATATATAATAACCGCAGGAAACACAACAAACCCTGAGGTGAAAGACAAATGTCTTATGAGTGTGTCAGGTGACTGACATCCCAGAGGAGAATCGGAAATTAAAATTTTCACAGAGGAAACTGACATCCTCTTTTAAAGCCCAAATGTTGATGCTCTTGAAGAAACCCTCAAGATTGAACTATTACGTACAAAACAAACTGAAGGCACTTCTGGAGACCTGTCTTGCTCCACAGTAGCAATGCACTGAGATCAGACTTCCTCGCACCATGACTTATGCTTTGGACTCAAAGACATCTGGACTCAAATTCTGTTCCTGTCCCTGTTTAAATGGAAACCTTAAACAAGTCGCTGTGCCTCTATGAGACTTCTGTCCTCCTCCTTTGTGGGAGGGAAATGGGATGTTGTCTGTGTGAAGCACTCAAGCAGAGCCTTAGTGAGCTCATTAGATGTCAGCTTCCTGCTGTGCAAATGACCTGTCTAGAGCTAGTGCAGATCAAGTAGGTGCTCTTTGGGATTCAAAGATTAGAATTATTTTAGTAGCCAACTGTTTCCCAACAGACATCACTGGGAGATGCTAATTTTAAAAAGTTACACTGATTTCTATGCTTTCTGATCACTTCAATCTCCAAAAGCCAAGTGCTAGGTTGATTTTCTGTGGTTCAAATTATCTTAATTATAGCAATGAATATGGAAAGCTTCCTACTTCTCCCCACTGAGTTGTTTGGGCTAATGCTTTCACAAGGGACATTAAGCCTTGAATAAAGTTTCTTCTCCTCTCTGAGTATCAATTGTGGGGCACCATAAAGAGCTGCTACTTCAGAGGGTGAAACTATTAAGCAAGTAGAGGAGTGTGTACACTCAAAATAGCCCAGTGTCCCTAGTCTCCACCCTCTAAGCTGAGTAGTATCAACCTTATATATTGTATGCCATGAGCTTCTATGTAAGGTAGTTTAAATGGACTTTATAAATTTAAATAAATAGATACAGCACTGTATTAAGAGAGGATACTGACTACCTGGTCTGACCCTGCTTATCTCTCTGGTCCCATTCCAGGTCATTCTCTCTCCTTATCACTTCTCTTTAGCAACATTGACGCTTTCTGTGTCTCAAATGGGCCAAGTTCTTTCCTACCTTAAGGAATTTTCTCATGCTATTTACTCTGCTTACAAATCTTTTACTACTAATTTTTAGCTGGCCAATATTGACCTTTAATTCTTTGGACCTTGCTCATTTATCACATCTTCCGAGAAAGTTTTCTTGTATCACAACACCCATCTGAGCTAGAGTTGCCAGATGAAAGACAAGATACCTAAATAAATTTGAATTTTATATGAAAAAATAACTTTCAGTGCCTTATTATTTGCTGGTTATCCAAAATTCAAGTTTATCTATTCTGCATTCTTATTTGATAAATCCGGTGATCTTGTTTTTCTGTATTACTCTTTTTCTCAGAAAAATGTAATTTTCCTTCACAGCAATTGCACTGCAATTCTGATTATTTATTTAACATATCTCTGATCCACTGGACTGTAAGGCTCCAGTAGGCAGGACCTAATATGTTTATTTCGCTTCCATATACCAAACAACGAGTGCCTGTACAGTGTCTGGCACAAAAACAACCTGTATCCATTGAATTAATGATTGTATACATATATAAATAATGTATAAATAGAATGAGGCATGAGTTTGAATCTCAATATTAATAAATTAAAAATTTATGAAAGGCTTCTTTAAAGATGAGGTATATAAACTGCAATGATACTTATAATTATTTATCTTTTAAAATTAGGGTTTGATTTATATAATACCCCAGACTATCTTGAAGTAAAAATTTCTTAATTTCAATTTTGCGATAAATCGACTACTCATTAACACTTACTGTAATGATATCTGAAGTTCTGAAATATTTCAACATAGCCACAAATATAGATATGTTTATTTGGCCAATTACTATACACCAAATGCTTTAATTATAAAAGGATAAAAATATGGTACCCCAAAATATAATACTTTGACATAACAATTATTTTGAGCTAGAGATGAATTAGAAACAAAACATAGAAATAAGCTTTCTCCAACCTATACTTTTCTTTACGTCTTTACTTTTCAGTGAAGTCCTCTATATAAATATGAAAGAGTAAGACTTCTCCTGCTAATCTGTCTTTTGTCAATCTATTTGTAGGACTCTGGCATTGAGCTTAAGAGAGTAGAGGAAAATGTTTTCCCCATTCCCCTATCAATTACATGACCGCCTGTCCTTCAGTGGTCCTTCAATATAGGTATCATATCCACTTTGTAGAAGAGAAAAGTTGAAACACTTGTCCTGAATCATACACACAGAACAGATACCGAGAAGTGCTATAGCCTTGTCATAAGGTGGTTCCTTTGCTAGTCTTTTGAGGAACTTCCATACTGATCTCCATAGTGATCATTCTAATTTGTTATCCCACCAACAATGTATAAGAATTCCTATTTGGCCACATCCCCACCAGAATTGATTATTGTCTGTATTCTTGATGATTGCCATTCTACCTAGAGTTGATGGAATCTAAATGTAGTTTTGATTTGCATTTCCCTAACTACTAATGACCACGACAACAACTACAGGTGTTATCACATTCTTAGAAACAATTTTAGTAGCAAAAGGAACCAAAAGAAAAAGGAAGATTTACCAGAGGTAAATCTGATTCACACACAAAAAAATTTCTTGAGAAAAAAAAAGCTTTATTTGAAGAACCCATGCCTAGAAACATATGTGAAATATCAGAAATACCTATGCATTAAAGTTGTTTATATGAAATTTGATTTTAATTAATTCTACTATTGTTAATAAAAATAAAATTATTTCCCACACCAAGAATTTTCAGAAACAGTCAATGTGTTAAAGTGCAGCTTTTATGTACAACTAATATGAGGTTATTAAATATTTTAACTACTAAGTGACTAATAATATTTTAGACTTAAAGCTCCTGGATTATTGTATTTCTGCTATATAATCACTACAAATAAATGGTTAATGTTATTTCCATGAAATTTATTTATTTAAGAAGTTTATATATCTAATAGCTTAACTAGGGGCACAAATATTACTTTTAGATACTACAGCATTTCAAAGTTGTTTTGAAGGAAGACAGCATCTTTCCATTATAGAACTACTTACATTTTTAAAAAAAGGAAATAAAATTACAAAATTTTAGACCTAAATAGACCATTTAAATTGTTAAATTTCAAACCTTTAAGTTCAGAAAAGGAACTGATTCATAGAATCCAACAGTCTCTGAATGGACATGCTGATGTTGTGGAGGTATAAATTCTTATGACAGTCAACTCGGTGTTCCTATTCTCCTCTATGAATTCTGATGTAAAACCAACACCCTTGATTCTGGAAAATATATTTTTGGAATATTTTAATATAATATTTTCAGCTTTCCACCACTATATCAAAATCCCTGACACTAGATATTTATGAAATAAAGAAAGGTTTACTTGGCTCATGTTTCAGGAGGCACAAGTTCATGATCAGATGGTTCACCTGGTTTGGGGCCATCGGTAATGATATCACATCATGGTAGGAGTATGTGGCATAGCAAACCAACCACATCATCAGCCAGGAGCAGAGAGATAGGATAGATGAAATTCCACAGTAGCTTTAGAGGACATGCTTTCAGTGACCTGAGTTCCTTGCATAAAGGACCACCTTCATAGCATTTCCCAATACCACCATCCTGGGACCAAACCTTTACATATACATCTTTGGCTAAAACCATAGAAATTTTCAATTTTTTTAGTAAAAATAAATCAACTCTTATGTACTTATCAGCTTTAAAACAGGATTGCTGCTTTCATGGCACTCATGCACGAGGGGGAAAAATACGTCCCTTCTGGGATCTTTGCAAGTATCTGTCAAGCTAAAATTACTCTAAAACCAAGAGCTGACTTTGAAAATTAATCATCTGAATTTAAATGATGTCTTCTGACTTTCAGAAAATTTCTGGTTTTTTACTTGCAAAAAAAAAAAAAAAAGATGAAGTTCGAACACAGACTCCATTAGATCATTGCAAAGATTAAATTAAATAATAAATGCATACAAATTAGTTAGCATAAATATTGATACTTCATAAGAGAAAAAATCAGTGTTTGCTATTATTACTACCAAAACTGCAGAGGTAGCCTTTCTCCTTTCCCTTCACACTCACTTGTCTCCTTATTTTTGGAATTCACAGGGAGTGTTAGCCATATTGTCAAATTTCTCCAGGCCTTTCCATCCATGAGAAGATAAAGAGAAGTAATGTATATCACATGGATCATCACTCTTGGTGCATGTTTGGCTGTCAGTCTGTTTGTCCATGCATAATTTGAACTACATATTACATAATGGAAAGTCATTAAGGGAAAACCTCACAGGGAAACAAAATGTTAAAATATATGTATAAATATTAAAATGGACTTTAAGCAATAGATTTATTCACCATATGACTAAACCTTAAATACTCTAGATGCAATTTAATAAGCATCTGTTATAAATTATTATGCTTAAAGGAGAAATGAAAATGAGAGGAAGTCTAAGGTCAATATTTATCCTAAAGGGTGTTAAATCATGGTGTAAATAAGATCAACAGAAAAATATTTCAATTATATACATGCTATGAGTAAGAAATATATCAAGAATTTTATCATAGTTATAAATTTTTAAAATCTGTCAGTTAAAAAAATTAAGGCTATTTTACTAGGGGATAAAATTTTACAACTTAAAAAAAATTGTCATTTACCTTAGCATGCAAATTATAAAATGAAATTTGCATATGCTGTTATATATGACCAGGAAACAAATCAAATTTTTTTTTATTAGACTGAGTCTTCTATGTTACCTAAAAATGGAAGACTCAAGCCTTAATTTTTATAGTCCCATGGTGTGTGCATGTAGTTATATATTAATTACCTTTAAAAGAGAGAAACTAGACTATTTAGGATTTAGTATTGTTCTATATCATGAAGTTCTTAGGGGAAAATGAATCTGAGAGAAATACGGTTATGTCTTCCCCAGTATGAACAGAGGAGAGGAGAGGAGAAGAGAGAAGAAAAGAGGAAAGGGAGGGGGGGAGAGAGAGGGGAAACAAGGGGAGGGGAGGGGAGGGAAGGAGAAGGGAGGGGAGAAGAGGAGAAGCAATTTGTAAATACATTAGTTAGGCTCCCAGCATGTAAGAAGTGAGGGTGGTCTTCACATATGAAGCTTACTGAACAAGTTCCATTATTCTACTAGGAAATTAGTTGGAGGAAGGATGGTTCTAACAGTCAGAAATCCCATCCTTGTAAGTTCTTACATACAGGGAGTATAACTAATTTGCTTTACAATTCTTTTTCTCCCTTCCCTTCCCCTGCCTTTCCTTCTCCTCCATTCCTCTTCTCTCTCTCCCCACCATGTCTAAGTTTCCCTGTTTCTACATCTCTCTGCCTATCAATCTCTCTCCACTTCTCTCTTTCCCTCTTCCCCTTTCTTCCGTGTGTGTGTGTGTGTGTGTGTGTGTGTGTGTGTGTGTGTGCGCACGCACTCAAACCTCTTCCTCATTTTCCCTTCTACTCTTCATCTCTCCAGCGCAGTACAGTGTTATTAGAGTCTTGTTTTTTTTTTTTTGCGGTACTGGGGATTGAACTCAGGGGCTTTCTACCTCCGAGCTACACTTCCAGCCCTATTTTTTATTCTTTATTTTGAAACAGGGTCTCACTAAGTTGCAGAGTGCCTCACTAAGTAGCTGAGGCTGGCCGCAAACCCGGATCCTCCTGTCTCAGCCTCCCAAATACTGGGATTACAAGTGTGCACCACCAAGCCCGGCTTGTTAGAATCTCTGAATTAAGCTTTATCTCTGCACAGTGAGAGGTGATATGCAGCATGGAGATTTAAAGCTACAATTTCAGAGCCAGACAATCTAGGCTGAATCCCCGCTCAGTCATTTACTAGGTATGGACTCTGGTAAATCACCAGTATGGACTCAGTTTTCTCATCTGTGAAATGGCGATAACAATACCATTCTCTCGCAAGATTGCTGTGAAGATTGAGTTAATATGTATAAATATTTTAAACAGTTCCTAACTCATAATAATCTCTGCAGTGATTATTCCTGCAGATATATTTTACTATTTGTCTCATGCTTCATAAGCCTGCATCACCTGTGAGAGAAGAATCAGGCAGTAGGTCTGATCTGCAGGATGTGAAATTGACAAAGATAATGGTTCTCAGGGACTCAACAACTAAGAATCTGTCTCTGCATTGTGTAGAATGCAGGGAAATGTTTCCCATTAGAGAAGCAGCCTTAATGTGAAGAGAGCCAGAAGGAGGCTAGAGAAGCAAGAGGCTGCTCTAGAGAGGGGCAGGGTGGCTGCCATAGGACTTACATTTCTAAAACCTCTTTTAGATGTTCAATATGTATCAGTTAGATGGACCATCTTCTTATGTTAGGCAGAATAACATGTCCTCCCCATTCCCAAAAGAAAAGTGCACATCCTGCACCTCAGGCCTGTAACACAGTTAACCTTACACAGCAAAAGGAGTTTTGCAGGTGTGATTAAATCAAAGATTTTCAGATGAGATTATCTTGGATGATCTTTTTGTTCCAAATGTAATCACAAGAGTCTTAACAAGTGAAAGAGAGTCAGAGAGAGATTTGAAGATGCTCTGCTGCTGGTTTTGAAGATGGAGGAAGGAGGCCACAGGTCAACAGTTTCCAACTTTTGGAAGCTGGAAATTGTGTGGGGAGGGAACTGATGACTGATTCGCTTCTAGAGCTAACAGAAAAGAATGTAGCCCTACCAATACTTTAATTTCATTCAATGAATGATGTGTTGGACTGCTAAACTATTAAACTATATGGGTGTGGTACAACTATATGGGTGTGGTACCGCATATCTGTAATCGTAGTTCTTGGTAGGCTGAGACAGGAGGATCTCATATTTGAGGCCAGCCTCAGTAACTTAGCAGGACTCTGAGCAATTTAGCAAGACCCTGGTTCAAAATAAAATATAAAAACCTGTGGGTGCAGCTCAGAAGCAGAATACTGGGTTCAATCCCCAGTGCAAAAAACAAAATCATAAAGTGATAAGTTTGTATTGTTTTAAGCCAGTAATTTGATATTGAAACAATTGAAAAGTGTGCTTCCATGTCTTGTGATTTTTTTTCCACCAAGAACACTTGAAATATCATCAATATATTTGGCTTCTCTGCAGCCACTAAGGAACCACAACCCGAGGCCAAGTGGGTCAGATTGACATCAACATTGGCCCAGTCTGTACTTCTAAAAACACTACACATATCTTTCAATCTCCTCTCCTAAACTATCCAAAAAAAAGATTAAATTCCATTTTTAAGATTTGGTTGAAACTTACTTATACATAGGTTTTCTGTTAAGTATTTGAATATTTAAATTGGTTTTCGAAAATAGTGGAAAGAAAGCTCTGCTTCCTGCTAGCATGAGAAAAGGAAAAGGAAGCATTTTGAAACCAATGAAGTTCTCTTGACTCTACAGTCATTCATCACCAAGATTGTCTGAGCAGAGGAATTGTCTTTATCCTGTATTCAGAGTCACTAGCAACTCATGCAGATGGTATTGCAGGGTATCTAAATAGTCAACTTCCTTCCTATAACTCTGCTAATCTTCAGCCAGCAGTTTAGTGAACTAAACTGATCTCTTAGCTCATTGCTCAGTCCAACATAGCACGATACTTGGCCCCAAGAATACGTTGTCATTGCTCCCCTTCCTTTTGCATGTTGCTCTTCCTTTGAGCCTGTTCCCTGGCTTGTGAGCTACACAGAAAGACCTTGACCAGTGGCCATCACTTTCTGCTCCAGACAAATATTTCCTGACCTATGCTTCCTCAAGACCTGGATCTCTGGTTTCTATCAAGGAGAGTGTAAAGGGAGTAAGAGCAGCTGAGGTGGAGTGTTAGCAAGTAACCCTGAGAAATATAGAGAGACCTCAAATTCTGAAGGGCAAATCCAACTTGTCTGCCTTTTACCAGTGAGACTGTTACTATTATGGGATGATTTTATTCAACTCATTTCAACACAAATTGATTACTCTGGGCAAAGAATAATGATAATTAAGTTGCACGTGACATTAGGGAAACTGCTGATATTTGTGTTGATGACAGATACTAAAGAATTAACAAAATTAGAAGGGAAAGCCTAAAAAAATTGCTGTGGTGGAATAAGAGTAATACTAATTACAGTAATTTATGGGAACTGCTTATCACTAATGCCTAATTATTATGCAGCACAATCATGATTATGCATGCCATCAAATGTGTGTATGAAGAACTTTGCTGTGTGTTGTATTAGGTTGGATTCAAACAATGAAATATAAACATTCATGTCCTCATAATGTGTTACTTCTGCAGTAATTTGTCATCTGCTTACAGTTTTTAAAAACTAGAGAAAATGCATAGTCCACAAATGAGATGCCTTGGTTCTTTTCTATCAGAGAAACTATAAATTGATTAGTGCACTTTGATTTTCTAAATGAGTCTCCTATCATTGCTATCAAGAAATGAAGTGTGCCGTTTTCCTCCCAGGCTTTCTTATAAATAATTTTAATTTCCCTTTTCTAGCATCCTATTCTGGGGTAAATGCAGCTCTGAGAGTCTCATTATCTTGATAGTCTGCAGAAGAGCTGAAATAGATAGAATGAGTCCACTCAACCATGTGTGGATAAGCCAATCCAGCCAGTCATTTGTAGATTATGTATCAATCAATTAATCAAGAGGACCATGTCCTATTACCTCAGAGTTCAGTTAAAACAGCAAAATAAGATAGTATTAATGTCTGTGTGGTTGAACTGTGCACAACGTGGCATTCATTTCTTGATAGAAACTTCTGGTATGAAAGGATTTGGAAATAAAGAACAGCCTCAATTGTACAGAACTAAATTCTGACTCCATTCATTCTTTCACCCACAAAGTATGTTTCAGGCACTACATTACACATTTGGAATGCAGAGATTTATATTTAGTTCCCCAGGAAACTCTTATGGAGAAGTAGAAGTTTATGTGAGGTATACAGACATATAAGAGCAAAGCTGCCTGTACTTCTTTCAGGGATATGAACTAGTTGTATACACAAGAAAATAAGCACGAACATTTAACTTTTGAAGTTTTAAGTGAAACAAAGCTAAATATATTAAAACTCAGACAAATATAAACATGTCCCTTCTTCCCATCATCCCACACCATGCCCTTTAATTCAACACCATGGTCAACTTCTGAGTCCAGAGGTACACCAGCCTAAGCTGCCATTAGCTATATTTTCTGTTTCATGAATACAATTGTATTAACACAAGCACATAAAATCTTTGGAAAATAAGGTTCAGGGCTATGAAATTATGCATATTCTATTTGAATCTCTATAGCCTGTTCCTGTAAACTACAGCTCTTCCTCCCCATTGTTTATTCTCTGCATTCCCAAATCTGTCACTAATATGTAGTCTACAGGTTCCCATCAACCTCTGGCTTCACTAAATGGGCTCATGAAAATGAGACCCCTGAGAAAAATCCCTACCCTACCTTTATTTCTCACAGGAATCTCATTTCTAGAAATTCTAGAACATTCCTTCAAGGTGTGGTGGTACACATCTAAAATCCCAGTATTTGGGAGACTGAGACAGGAATATTGCCAGGTTAAGGCCAGTTTGGGCAGACTAATTAGACCCTGTTGTAAAATAAAAATAAATAAATAAATAAATAAATAAATAAATAAATAAATAAATAAGGCTGTAGTATAGCTCAGAGGTAGAGACCCCCTTGGATTTGATCCCTAGTTCCACAAAAATAAACAAGTTAATTTTAAAAAACCTCCAGAACATTCCTAATTATGAATCTCAGAGCTTTCCTTTACCTGGTCCTTCTATTGTGACTTTCAGGACCTATGCTTTATCCTTTCCTTGAACTTGCTACAACCTTCCTCCTGTTCATAAGGGAAAACTAGCTTTCACAGTTGATGAGGGTAGACTTTCTTTCAACTGACTGCACTAAAAGCCATTTCTCCCACTGAGAGAGCCAAGATGAGGAGATTAGGTCTATCTCTATCTGCATTACTGTTCTTGCTGTTACTCATGGTCCAGTAATTATTATGATCAAAATCCATGACCTCATATCATTCTTTTGGTGGTACATTTGCCACTGTTTGGCTAATTATTGGTGTTTCACTATTTCTTGCTGACAGTTCTCATTTAAAGTTTGTAGCATTCATTTATTCAGATTCCCTGGGTTTGATGGAGCAGGTCCTGCCATATGCAAAAGTGCCCATCTATAGGAGCCAAAATCCAGCTAACGCACCCTCGAAACCACTCTGAGATCTAGCCCAGATTGCATGATTTTGAACCACATGAAAGCAATGTGTGTGCGATTATCACCCTGATTTTAAGCCGCCCTCAGTTACAGTAGCACATTCTGAACTCCAATAACTTATATATACATAATCTTCCAGTCCACAACTTTCTCTTTGACTATTGGTAGTAACTTCATATCCATATCAGTGATGGTTAAAGTGCAAACCTCACAGATTCTTAACTTCCTAAACTCTAGCAAACTCAGGTTCATTTCAGTTGGTCAGCCTTGAAGTTGTTACAACCAGTGTTATTGGATCTGCTTCCATTCATTCTCAAATAGACCTTTGTTGCAGCTTCTCAGCAAAACATTATCCACTCTACATTCTTAAGAGAATATTTAAAATTTGTATCTTCATTCCCTCCATCATAAAATGGGGATAATTATTTAAAAATGGGTAATATGTATTATATGATCTAATAATATAAGTTACATAAGCCATGTCTAGCATCTCTCAAAATGTTAAGTTTTTGTTCTTTGATTCTGCTGCAGTAATGAACCTCAAACAAGCCTAACTTGAGCTTACTTGTGTATATCACTGAATATTGGACTTTGACTCTAATTAAAACAATCAGAACGTTGCTGTGGTATTACCAATGTTCAGGAAAGGAGATATACAGACTGAGATTTGAGACAAATTTTTGAGTATACAGAACTTTAAAAATTATTGCAGAAATGCAAGGGGGTCTTACACTCATAATTCTGTATTAACTGTGCATATCTATATTCTTTATCACTAAACAAGAATTTACAAACCTTATGATTACTGGAAGCTTTTTATTAATAATATCATTGAAGCACAATAACAAATATGCTCTACTGTCTTCTACCATCTCTGCCGTACAGTGGAGATCCATGTGCGCCTACATGCTTATCTTTCTTCCAACATTAAAAGAGAGATAACTAGTACATTGATCTCCAAGTTAAATTTTTGACTTATTTTGATCCCATTTCTCTCTTTTCCAGAATCCTATTACATTTCATCTTTATTCTTTTTCCTCAACTATATCCTTTCCTTGAGTCTTCAGTTTTTCTATTTAGGAGTTTGGGAGATTTTTTTCCACCATCTAATGCTTTAAATTTTATATATCTCATATAATTTCTGATTGATGATTTTCAGCCTGCAAACAAAGATTACCTTCTTTGTAAAGAAAAAATGTATTACGAAATTGATTGTAATCCCCTCATCTATTGAAACAGTACATTAACCCATCTGAAAAAAATTGTATGGTTCTCACAGACAACTGCAAAGGAAAATATAACATGCAACATCCATAGCAGGACAACATTTCTTTAAAAAAAATAGCTATTGACCTCAATGATTGTGAATAGTGGGGATTCAATCAATTTACTGTATCACTAAACTTCCAATCACAACTTTTCACTGAAAATAAAGAGTCATTTGTTTGCAGTAGATAATAAAAACTACTCTAAGGTCTTTATTTTCTCCTAATAAATTTTCCACTGTTTTTGATTCTAAGAAAACACAAAGACAAATCATAGCATTTATTTCCATTCTCCTGATTTTTAGTACAAAAGGGTTAAGAGATGAGGTGTCAAAGATGAAAGCAGAATGAACAGCATTAAAAATGCTTAAGTCAGTGCCAGGTTATTGAGTACAACAAAATTTGAGTGAGAAGGATATTTTTATGACTATGATGTATGTCTTTGAATAGTTGTATCTAAGACTTTCAATTTCAGAACTACATTGGATTAATGCAATTAACTGTAATAGCAATAACTACCCTTAAAATAGTTCACAAATAATAGCAAAATTTTAAATCTACACATGGAGATGCATTATAAAATTTAGAGAATTAGAATTGTACATCACCCAGCCACAAAATAAAATTATAGAATGGCCTAACGTCTCTGTATCTCACTACTTTCCTCTATCATCTCTCCACACTTAAAACTCAAAAGCTCATGTTTTCCTTAACATTTCCTCAACATTTAATATATGTCTAGAGGAAAGCAAAGTCTGACAGCCCAAATACATATTTTCTTATTTTTGCTTTTTCCAAGGAAAGAAACACTTAAACATGATAGAGTTTAATGGATTGGTGAATGAAGGAAATAAATGCCACCCAGGAAAATATTGGTTCCTCTGTAATATATCCAGTAAGCTCCCAAGCTTATGAATCTCATGGGCCAGTTGAATGATTTTAGGTTTTACTGAAAAGCAAGGGGTCTAAATGATAATGATGAGTTATCTTTCACTCAGATATAAAAATCCAAGAAAAATACAAATGACTTAAAATCCATCAGGGGAGATATTACGAATAAAAACTTTAGAATGAATTAGAATTGTAATGAATTAGAATAAAAGCAAAACACAGAAATGAAAATATTGAGATAAAATTATGCACTTTTTCAGATATGAATTTCTAAATAATCCAAAGAAATATCATTTTTTAATCTGAGAACTCAGGTATATTATTTCATTTAAACTTATAATTTCAGAATGAATAAATGAATAAAGTTTTAGAGTTTATAAATGAGAAAAGGAATTGCCAGGTCAGATAGGATTTTTTTGGGGGGGTGGGGGTGGGGAGAGAGAGTCCTGGTGATTAAATGCAGGGGCCTACATCTGAGATATACCCCCAAACTTATTTGGTTTTATAGTTTGAAGCAGGGTCTTGCTAAGTTGCTGAAGGTTTTGCTAAATTGCTGAGGTTGGCCTCAAACCTGCCATTTCCAGTCTCAGTATTGCAAGAACTGGGATTACAGGTATGTGCTGCCACACCCAGCTTACATTGTTAAATAATCTAAATCAACTTTAAAATAACATTGTGCCACCATGCCTGGAGGCATCAGATGGTATTTTAATATAAATATATATCTTCACTTCATCAGAGCCCAACTAAAATAAAAAAAATAATATAAAAATAAGATGAAGGTATTGGAAATTAGGAAGTATGATACTTTATCATAAATTTGAGTTCCTTAATCATAGTACCAGTACTTATAGGACTGGCATGAAATGAGGGTTTCCTGATGTGGCAGAGGCTTTTAATATTAATTAATGATAGCATAAGAAAGAACTCAACATGCCATACCAGCTACCCATAGCAGAGTGTGAGTTTCATACATAAAGACCACTGAGTCAGTGGCTTCTGCGAACACAGAGGAAACTCTAGAGATGAAAGCAATTTATAGAGACAATGTATGGCTTGGATTCTCTTCCTCCTTCCCAGAAACAACTGAATTAATCAAGTAGTAATATAAAGCTAAATTATTCAATTAGTTAATTCTAAATAAAATTAATGGATGAAAATAAGTAAATAAAAATAAACAAACATTCCTGTTGGGCCAGTGTTTTTCCCATTCCTGATGTCTCTGCTATAGTACATTAGCACAGCCCTTGTTCCCTTTCTGTGCTTATCACTCATTCCCAGGGCAAGTGATTTAATTGATATAAGAGTTTTTAAAGAGTAAATTCAGCATCTCAAATCAGGTTTCTCTTTTGCTCTTGAGAGTGAGCTGACCACAAGAGATATATATCTATCTCTTCTCTAAATAGAAAATATGCAAATTGTATTCCATGACTACAAAGCAATAAACATAGGAAATAACATTTAGGGGGGAAAACATCTGGGTACAATGAGTGTATTTTCTTTGGAAAAATTCATCTAGGTGTGTAATCATGACGTGGGAACTTTTCTGTATATTTATTTTATTTCAGGTGATAGAAACAATGTGCTGCATCTTCTGTTTCCTTACATCTCCATAATCATTTCACATGGTAAGCATGTAAAGCCTATTCTTAATTGATAAGTTTCTCCAAGGTGAAATACCTAAATAGGGACAGCCAGTGTAATTTACTATGTATATAAATTATATATATATAATTAAATATGTGTATGCATATATATTTTATTCTGGCTCACCACATGAGCTAGAAATTTAAAATACTATATATATATAAATATATGATACATATGGCATGTATGCATATATATATATACTCATATGTATATGTATACACTCACACATATACATGTATGTTTTCCTTTTGAATAATATTCAAAATTCTTATTCCTGGAGGCAATGATTCTTAGTCCTTAATGATGTACTTTCACAAATATATCAAAGCCAATCACTAAACTGAACTTGAGAAGGAGGGAGTGAGTGGGAATTGGGGAAGGGGTTAAAGGAGAAATGCGTGCATCATATATGCCTTTATCAGCTTGTATCTAACAAAGATGTATGATTACAATGCACCAAATAATTTTTTAAAAGAATTTTGTTTTCTCTAAAAATTGCTTCATAATATAGGAACATGGAAGTTTCGGTGCCAGGTAAAAGCCAAGATACTTGCATTCATGGTTGGCTTCCATCTCTAGTTATCTGCACAATCATGGTCAAGTTATTACCATGTTTCAGTTTCCTCTACCATAAAATGAAATCCCCAACAATAATCTCTGAGTCCCTTCCTTCTGCAAAATTAAATGTAAAAGAAATCCATAATTCTCCCAGCACCGAGCACCCTTAAATGTGCCTCATAAATAATAATAATAATGTTTCACAGAGTGTATAGCACTAAGTAAGGATTGTTTGCAAAATGCAATTTAAACAGATCACATTTTATGGCTTGCCATTTACCGTTGTAGTAAATAGCAAATAGGCAGTTGTGCCTACATGTATTTGCTGATCTGTCAGACACTGAAAATAAGGCCAGTGCTTTATCCCTTTATAAACCAGGGCACGCATTCTTTTTCTGAGAGAGGCATTAAGTTTTTATTGAAAACGACAAACCACTGCAGCTAGGGTGAACCACAGAGGGGGTGCCTTTCATTACTGTTTAACATATGCATACCCGTTTTTCAGAAGGAGTGCCTCCTCTGGTTTTTTTAGCCTGCCACTGCTGAGTTTTGGAGTGAGCATCCCCATCTATTTCACTGATTTTAAAGGCTACCATTTGCTCATCATATTTTATCTACCCATGTCAGGCTGCAACTCGGCTTCATTCAACAATGTCAATTATGTGACTTCCTTCTTCCTGATTCTTCACCTCCATGTCTCCAACATGATTTGATTCTACAGCTTCCACAACATCCTTTCCAGGCCCCAGATGGTTATTTCTTCACAGCTGAAATCTGCTAACACTCTTAAGATAATGTCTCTTACCCTCAGAAATGGGGAAAAAAAACAGCAATAATCTCTGATTCTCAGTGTGAAATATCTCAACATTTACACCTTTCTTTTTTTATATGCACATGAAAAGAATCTAGATCTCGTAATATTAGCTCTCTTCTTCATCCAAGAAATAATTAAAATTTCACATGACATGTAATTATAGACTAATGAGTTGGGGTTGTATTTCATGCATTTCATTCTTATAAAAAGTTGCAGTTGATACAGTTTGCTGTAACTTAGTTACTGTTTTATGCTTTGGCTGAAAATGGAAACACTACTTCAAACTACATTAGAGAAATTTGAGAAAACGTCATTCAGGCTCTTCATCCGACAAGTCAGAAGTGAAGAGTATTTAAATAATAGGAAGCCGGGCGTGGTTGTGCATGCTTGTAATTCCAGTACTTGGGAGGCCGAGGCAGGAGGATCACAGGTTCAGGGATAGTCTCAGCTATTTAGTAAAGCTCTCCACAACTTAGAGACCCTGTTTCAAAATAAAGAATTAAAAACTAGGGCTGAAGGTATAGCTTGGAGGTAGAATGCCCCTGGGTTCAATCCCCAGGACCACAGAAAAACAAAAGAAAAAAAATAAATAATAGGTTTGATTTGGTAAAGATTTTTCACAAGTTATAGACAGCTGATCAAAGTAAGAATTGTTTGCTAGTATTTTAATCTGTTTGTTAGAAACATAATTTATAATTCAAAAGATATCACTGGTTAATTTTGTTCAATAAATCCCAGAACAATGTAGAACTTATATAAAAAGTTGAATTTTATTTGCATAGACCTTGCAAAGAGCCCATGGAGACAGGTATGGTTGTGCATGCCAAGAAATCTCAGTATTTAGGAGGCAGAGACAGGACCACAGGTTTGAGGTCAGTCTTACCAACGAAGAGAGACTCAGCAACTTAGTAAGATCTTGACTCAAAACAAAATAATAATAACACAACAACATTGGGTTGAGGGGTAGCTTGGAAACAGAATGCTCCTGCCTTCATCCCCAGTAACAAAAATAAAAGAATGGAAGCTGGGCATGGTGGCTGGGCATGGTGGCTCACACCTCTAATCTCAGTACTTAGGAGGATAGCAGGTTGAAAGATAGCCTCAGCAAGTAGTGAAATACTCATTGATCTAGTGAGACTCTGTTTCAAAATAAAATAGGGCTCCGGGGTGTAGCTCAGAGGTTGAATGCCCCTGGGTTCAATCCCCAGTACCAAAAAAAAAAAAAAAAAAAAAAAAAAAAGAACAAAACAAAAGAATGGAGCTTACATGCTTGCATCATTTTGCTAATAGAGAATTGATAGACTGATTGATAGCTTCCTACCTTTCCTCCATTCATGCCAAATTGTTGAGACAGTCCCATTCAGAGCTGTGGACTTCAGTCCTGAGGGTCTCCCTTCTCTCCTTTCATCACAGTCAGTCATAAAGTTATACTTTCACTGTGGCTTGGCCACTTAATAGGAAACCAGCTATATATCATCTTGAATACCCTCAACATTGGTGCTTACAGGAGAAAGTCTAATGGTTTAATAAGCAACACATTTTAATATAGTACTTGATAGTTGGATGTCTAAAAGAAAAAATATTATACTTGTAAGTATTAAGTGAAGATTTCAACTTCAGAAATTTGTTGAAAACATTTAAGCTTATTTCTATTGGTTTTCTTTACCTTATGCAATATATACAATTACCTTAAAGGTTAACATCATGAATTTGTATTTGCTATACAGACTACACTAATTTTAGTGTTTTAGAAAGTTAACTTTTTACTTTAGTTGGGGTGATATTGAGTGCAAAGAAGAAATTGGTTTTAATTTGGGAAGAAGACATTATTATTGAAAAGCTGTAAAGCATTGAGTCTGCAATTTAAAGGCTGAGTGTGTGTGTGTGTGTGTGTGTGTGTGTGTGTGTGTGTATACTACAGGTAACAAAATGCAATCAGAGAACTATGACTGAGAATGTCCTCTAAATAAAGGAATCTATCAATAGCTGGGTAGAATTATGAACATCCTTTTGGATTTAGATCATTAGAATGATGTTTTGAGTAAAGTTTGTATGACCTTACTGAAGTCACCTATGATCTCAAAGCCAGACCCCTTATCTTTAAGTTGGGAATAATAAAAAATATACTACTGAAAGATACTTTTCTTTGAGTTCTTCACATCTCTGCATATATGTGACTCAACACCCTGAAAACAGTTTGTTTCATATTATCTTTCCGAAAATATTTGTGTAACAAACAACTTTGGAAAATAGAAACAGTACCGGGGTACAGACAATATCTTTTGCTCCCCTAAATAATTGCAATAATGTCTACCTCCAGAGTAAAACTTTGGCATATTTGCTTACAGATCCTTTAAAAGATCGGGTCTTCCTAAACTTGGAATTCTTCTCTTATAATGTAACCCAGAAGTCACCTGATCCTCAGTGAATTGCCCCATGGGAATTGGACTTGGTGACTGGTGCTAATGTTGATACTCTGGCTTCTGTTATTTCTGTAATAAATAGTTCTATTTCTCTCACCATGAAACTTCTATCTTCTACCCACATTTATGAATCTGTGTCTTGTTAGCTTGTTAGTTGGTAAGTAGAGGAGAAAAAAATCTCAGACCCTTCACAATTATGGATATATATTTCATAGAGTCATTGTTGTGATCAAATTATATAATGCATTTATAATCCTTAGCATGGTGCTGAGACAAGGAAGCATTCAAAAACTTCCAGTTTTAAAGTTATTAATTATTACTGAAACCACAGTTTAATAACTTCTTATGAATATATCATTATACCTCACCTTTCAAAAACTGTATTCAATTATAAATTTCTAGGATTTCATATAGTTTAGCTTTTTCTTTCATAATTAAATTACATTTAATGAACATTTAAATGGATTAAAAGTTTCACTTTTAATATGCTTAATAGTTCCATCTTTTTAGCACTTTTAATTTCTACTCATTTAAGGAGAGACATTGTGGCACTAAATAGTCAAATAATTTCACAATTTCTGCCACACAAAGATACTAATATTGCCAAAATTGAAGAGTTGGTAGGTATTCCAAAACTAGATAGGGCATATATTTACCAACTGGTGTAGGAAAGTGGATTCAGTATGATGTGAATGTTAGCATTTATACTTACAGATTCTAAGCAGTGGGGGCATGCTACTCTATAGATGGGGGAGGGTGTCACACAGGAAAATACCAGTGTTCATTAGGAGGCAGAGAGAGTTCAACCTTTATTGTGGCTTCTTTGGAAAAGTATGCCAAGGCAAGATAAGCTGGCTTAAGACTGGCTAGTTTGAATAATGTGCTGACCCTCTAGTGCTCAGGGACTATGTCTAGTTGCCTCCTTCCTGGCTGCTATGGTTCAATGTCTCCTCCAAGATTCTGATGTTAGAAGGTGGGGTTTTAAAATGGTGATTAGGTCTTGAGAATGGAGCCCTGGCAGATGGGATGTGCTCCTATTAAAAGATCTTGAGGGAGGAATTTCATCTTGATTGGCCATCTGTTTTCCACCATGGGAAGATAGCATTCTTCCCCTCTGCGGATGTAGAAATGAGGCACCATATTGGAAATACAGAGCAGCCATCACCAAACTACTGAACCAGCTGGAACTTTGATCTAGGGCCTCCCAGCCTCCAGAACTGTAAAAAATAAATTGCTATTTTTTTATAAGTTACTCAGTAATAGGTATTAGGTTATAGCAGCAGGAATGGACTAAGAATGATTGTAGAGTGACTAGGGTAAGTGGCAATTGTGAATTATGCATTTGTATATAGAGATATACATTCATTAGTCTGGTAGTTTGGTTTTCACTCTTTTGGGTAGATACCCAGTGGTATTGCTGGATCATATGGTAAATTCATTCCTATTTGTCTGAGCATTCTCCATACTGTTTTCCAAAGTGTTTCCACTAATTTGCAGTCCCACCAACAATGTAAAAGAGATTCCACTTCTCCACATCCTCACCAGTATTTGTTGTTGTTTGTGTTGTAATGATTGCCATTCTAATTGGTGTTAGGTGAAATCTCAGGGTAGTTTTAATTTGTATCTCTCTGATTGCTAATGATGTTGAACATTTTTTCATACATTTATTGGCCATTCGTAAGCCAAGATTTTCTTACCCAGCAAAAATATCTCTCAAATTCGATGGGAAATAAAAACCTTCCATGACAAAAAGAAGCTGAAAGAATTTATGTCTTCCAAATCAGCACTAGAGAAATTACTCAAATAGATTAATTACAAAGAAGAACTAACAAATAAACTTCAGAACAAGAAAAACAATAATTACTAACAAGCAAACAACTAAACAAAGAATAATAAACATTACCTCAAACAAATTAAAACTCAAACTGTCAGGAATTAAAAATCATCTCTCAATAATCACACTGAACATAAATGGCCTCAACTCCCCAATAAAAAGACACAAGGTGGCAAAATGGATTAAGAACCAAAATTCACTTATATGCTGCCTACAAGAAACATAACTTACAAAGATTGCCACAAGCTAAAGGCGAAGAGCTAAAGACAAAGCAGGCCATTTTTTACTAGTAAAAGGACCAATTCATTAAGAGGAAATAACTATAGTAAACATTTATGCCCCAAACATAGGGGCAGCCACTTTCATAAAACAAACTCTTTGTGATTTTAAGTCACACATAGATCCCAGTAGAATAATACTGGGAGACTTCAGCACTCCTCTTATACCACTCGGCTAATCTGCTAGACAAAAGATCAGTATAGACGCCTCAAACCGAAAGAACACCATAATCCAAATGGACCTATTAGATACATACAGACTATTTCACCCAACTACAGCTGAATTCACATTTTTCTCAGCTGTTCATGGAACTTTCTCCAAAATAGACCGCGTCCTGGGTCACAAAGTGAGCACTAGCAAATTTATTTTATTTTTTGAGACAGGGCCTCACCAATTTTCCCAGGCTGGCCTCAAACTTGGAATTGGTCTGCCTTGGCCTTCCAAGTAGCTAGGATCACAGCCCTGCAACACCATGTGAGGCCTAGATTAGTGTTTGATTGAACAGCTGGGTTCTATAACCTATTCACATTAAGAACAAAACTGCCCATCACAGGCCTCATCATTTCAAAGAGATTTTTATTTTCTTTTCTTTGTTATATGCAGTCATCCAAACAATGGTGGAATATGAAACAAGAATAAATTGAATCAAGGTAGAATTAGGCTGATAAATAATTTTTCATAACAAGGACTCTGCACAATTATTTTCCTGAATACTTAATCTACTTACTAAGCTGAATAATATGTAGTCAATAAATTACAAATTATAAGAATAGAAAGAATTAAAAATTAAAAATCATATCTAGTTGTATTTGTTAACTGTCTCTTCAACACTGGATTTAATTTTTCACTAAAGTAAATTATTTGGTCAATTAGAAATGTATGAATTAAGTTAAATGTTATTAACACAGATATACTTCAGTAACTAAGTAAATGCTTCATATGACAAATAAAATAAATAACAAAATGCAGAGTAGCTTATTGTGAGTAAATCTCATTAGCAAATTTAAGATTCTATTCATATCAATAACAAATATTCATAACTGACATGAAAATTTTTAATAAAAATTTTACATTTGTATTATTTAAATACCTTGGAGATTTTAGTTATATGTACTTACATTGCAAACATATTTCCCATTTTGTTTGTTGCTAACACAAAATAAAAATTTAGAACCCTTTACTGAATATAATAAAGTCTCCTTACCACCTTTAGGTATTCAGCTGTGACTAAAGTAGGTAAGTATTTGCTATTACTCTCCTGTACACTTCTTTAGTTTTCAAAACAAAGAAATATATTGGCAAAGAGTAGGGATGGTAATTAAAATATGTGATTAGGTAACAATAGTGAAGAAATTTTTTAAATTTTGAATATAAATTATCAAAATTTTGTATCATATTTTACTTCAAAGAATGCATGTGTATCTTCTAGACTAGGCTGTAACAATTATCCAATAATAGAGTTACAATACACTAATATTTGTGAAATTTTTTCATAAAATATATAGTTAAAAAGGCAGCATTTCAAAACCACAAGAAACATATGGCTTGAAAAAAGAGTGCATTAAAAATAAGAAATATTTATCAGTTTCACAAGTATACATGAACTCTTGTTAAATGCCTCAAGTAATAAGACTACTGTTTACATAACGCTGGTCAGTTTTTCGGTATTTTTCACATTATACAACTGATAGGAATAAACAAGTCCCACTGCATATTTCAAGACTTTCAATGGAATTTCTATTATTTTGATTCTGATTAAATCCAGAATGACTTGTTTCTCCTCCATAAAAATTTTGCAGCAATTCTTTAAGTAGCATACATATTCCAAAGAGAATATCAACTGAACAATTTTAATTTCCATGCAGCTGTCTTTCAAATTTGTTTCCTAAGACTATCCACTCATTTTCCTAAATTTTTAAAACCAATTTATTTTACACCAGCAATAGATACCATAAACTTCCCATTTAATCTATGTAAAAGGAAAGATGCAGAAGTTATAGCTCACATATCAGTTTTGACTTATAAGAATAAAGAAAAAAAAATGTCAGGAGCTGGGGATGTAGCTCAGTGATGTAGGCCCTGCCTAGCATTTACCAGGCCCCAAATTTAATCCCCAGCATGGCAAAAAGAAAAAAAAAGAAAAAGAAACTAGATTTATTTTGAATTATAGTTCTAAATATTAAATGGATATTATACTTCCCAATTAATGATCAGGCCCAAATAATAAGTAAATAAAATTCCTGAAGAAAATGTATTTTTATTTTTATTTCTTTCTTTGTCTCTCTCTCTCTCTTTTTTTTTTTTTTTGAACAGTCTACTCATGCTTCCCTAGGCTTCCTTGTTTGCTTTGATTTTTATTCAATAACTCCCTAAGCTCTTGTTTTCTCAATCAATAATCTGATACAACAAGTAGACTAGAATCAGAAAATGTCAGTCCTGAAGAGATAGCAACACTTCCTGACAGTCAAAGAATCCCAATTCAAAGTGAAGCTGCATTTGCATATTGGTTTAAATTAAGAAGTTAGAAAAGAGAAGAGAAGTCATAAGCGGGAAGACATACTTGGAACTTGCAATATACCTTTTCCCAGCTATATGATCATTAATGAAACCCTTGCTTTTTCCCAAAATCCATGCACAGAATTTGTGATATGTATTTATATTATTCAAAGGTATTGTAGATAGAAAGATAATTTTTATCATAATGAAGAGGAAGGTTATGAAAATAATCAAAATTAAAAATTAATAACAACATAAATTATCAGAGACCTTTCTTGAATGTTCTGAGCCAGGAACAAAGACATTTTTACAGATCAAGGAGCTTACAAAAACCTTCACTCTTCCCTTATAAAAGTTTATTCATTACTAGATAGTTAGTAGTCTGTTTTTTCTGCAAGCCCTCATTTCTGGAGGAATTGTAGAGGAGATCCAAGAACAATTTTGCTGATTTTTCCACAACAATAATGTTACTTCTGACTTCACTAGTACTTTTGCTAGGAGAAGCATTAGATAGTCTTTATCATATTAATTCTGAAAAAAAAAGTAAGTAAAAAAATCTAAAACCCTTTCTCTACAAGACTTCTCCAAGGACCACTATATTCTTACCCATCCTCACTCACGGAGCTTTATAGCATTTGCATGATCCAGGAAAATTTCATGTCAGAGCACAACTGAAATGAGCAAGAATTTCTAACGTAACTTCAGTATTAGTTTCATGCCTGATTAACAGGAATTTAGTTTTAAAGAAGACTGGAGACTCCTTTTCTAAGATTGAATTTCAAAAACTTAGTTCAGGGTTTCCTGTGGAGCTGTCCTGGGTACTGAAGTGGATACTGTAGAATATATGAATTAAAGGACTTTGGGGTTTTTTAATTATTTTTATTTCCTTTTTTGTTTATGTGCTGCCTAATATTATCTGTGATACTCAATCTGTAAGTCTTTGTTTCCTCATGTTTCAAAATAATGACTAGCTTGCAGCGATTTTTAGGATTACAATGTATAATGGAAACAAAGGACTTATCACATTGTTTGATTCAAAATAAGTACTCCTAAAAATTTTCAGTTATTATTATTGTTGTCAATGATTTCCTTACTCTGGTAAGACCTGATTCTTGTTTTTCAATAGATGACAATCTACTTAGAGATATAACACAACCAGTAAAAAGATACTATTAACTTAAGCAAAATTAATGTCTCAGACAATAGGGTTAGGGAAATACAAAGAAAGGATGGATGAGTAGAAAGGAATATACTGAATATCTGAAGGTTTCAGTACATTTCCACAGAGGCTTCTTCTTTTATATTTCCATTCAAGCAATTTTTGCTTCTAACCCTTGCTTGATCTGTCTCTTTGGAGAAGAAAGAGAATAATAAACAACCTCATCATTTATGTCTCAAGCCTATATCACATCTCTGGCTCTCAAAATATAAAGGCCAAGTTTATAAATCAAGTGAGAGTGAAAACATATTAAAGTGTGGTCATAAGTGTTTTTTCAACTTGAGTTGAAGCAATGACAAGATATAGTGACTCTATCACAGGCAGTTATAAAAGCAGAAGATTTTAAAGTAAGAATAGTTCACTGTTCAGCCATCATACCTAGGACAACAGACCAATTGGTCTTATGAACATACAAAACAATTAATGCATTTAATATAATTCTTCTTAGAAGCAAGCTTGAAATATATGAGCTGGTTTCTAATACAAAGTACCAGTGAACTCATTCAGAATCTTTTTTTTTTTTTTTTTTTTTTTGCACTGGAGATTGAATCCAGTGGCATTCTACCTCTGAGCTACATCCCCAATCCTATTTTTTTTTTTTTGTGGTACTGGGGATAGAATCCATGGACATTCTACCTCCAAGCTATACCCCCAGCCCTAATTTTTATTCTTTATTTTGAAACAGGGTCTCACTAAGTTGTGGAGGGCCTCACTAAGTAGCTGAGGCTGTCTGTGAACCCAGTTTCTCCTGTCTCAGCCTCTCAAGTACTGGGATTGCAATAGTGTGCCACCATGCCTGGCTCATTCAGAATCTTGAACTCTACAATTTTGATAAAACTAAACATTTTGTTAGCAGAAGAACCATTTCCTAAAATATAATTTCACTCCAAAATGTAAACAATGATAGGAAAGTTGATATGATAAAATTAGTGGTAGTTTGGAGTAATACTCAAATTCCACCAAACCCTCAGCACTGCTCTCCTCTCATAGCCCAGGACAGATATGTTGTGAAACCCCATACATATGCATAGATAGAAAATAACAAAGTTGTGACTCAGAGCTTCTTTTAGGTGTGAAAAAGAGAGAAAGAGGGGAGAAAATGAAAAAATGAAACAAAATTTATGAAAGAAAAATTAATTTGGATTTTGTAAAATTTAAGATGTAGGTTCTATGAAAGATATAGTTAAGATAATTATGAGGAACGCTAGAGACTTGGAGAAGATATTTGCAAACCACATACTTAAAAAAAACTTGTAAACAAAATATACAAATAATTCTCTTAAATTAAACAACTTAATGATGGGCAAAATATCTGAACAGTACCCTCACCAAGGAATATATAGAGATGGCAAATAATCACATGACAAGATTCACAGTAGTAAATTAAAAATTAAAATAATGAGATACTACTACATAATTATTAAAATGAATAAAATCCAAAACACTGACACACCAATGACTAGAGAGGTTGTGGAGTTATAGGAACTTGCATTTATTGTTGGTGGGAGTACAAAATTATGTACACAGTTTGGCAGTTTCTTCCATAATTAAAAATAGCCTTACCAAAATCTCAACAATTACACTTCTTAGTATTTATGCAAATTAAGTTAAAAAACATATGTCTGTATAAAACTTGCACATGAATGTTCATAGCTTTGTTAAAAATGTAAATATTTAAAAATAATCAAAATATCCTTTAATAGGTATATGGGTAAACTATAGCACATCCACAATTCTATATCATTTTAGTAATTAAAAAGTAATGGTCTGTCAAATCACACGAAGGCACTTAGAAATCTCAAATGCATATTGCTAAATTAAAGAAAAAAAGTCTGAAAAGGCTACACACCTACAATTCCAAGATATGACACTCTGGAAAAGGTCACACTACAGAGACAGTAAAAAGATCCAGGGTCTCCAGTTCTGTGGACAAGTCAGGGCAGAATGAATAGATTGAGCACAGATTTTTTTTTAGGGTAGTAAAATTATCTTGTATTATACTGTAATTATGGATACATGACACGATGCTTTTGTCTAAGCATATAGAAGTGGACAACACATACTGTAGCCTCTAATGTAAACTATATTTTTTAGTTAATAAAATTTTAAAAGACAGGGATAAGAACAAAGAGATAATACAAAGAAAGAAAAAGAGAAAGCTGGAACAAAGCCAGGAAGGCAATGGCTGGAAACACTGGCCACATGTTTGTCAATCTCTTGACATTGACTCAGTCACAGTTATGACATTTGTTCATTAATGTTATGCCATTATTATTTTGATAATATTATTTATTTTTCCCTTTCCTGTTTAAAAATATTCATGCCAAATCATCTGAAAACTAATCTTAATTCATCTCAGAGTCAGTCCTCTCTCAATATGTCAGATGCTGAAAAGGACTATTCTTCATTATAAGGACTTTACCATCTTCCACTTAACTTACTTATGTTTTTCAGAAGTAATTATTATGGTTTCAATCTAGAATATTACCATAAAAGTTCATTTGTTAAGTAACACAGCCGTGTTCAGAGGTAAAATGATTGGGTTATGAGGGCCCTAACCTCATCAGTGGATTAATATATTCTGTGAGTGAATAATTTGAGTAGATTCCTGGGTAGTAACTGTAGGCAGGTGGGCCATGACTGAAGGAAGAGGATCACTGAGGTCATGACCTTAGGGACTATATTTGTCCACTTCCTTCCTTCTCTCTGCTTCCTGTCTGCCATGAGTGAGCAGCTCTTCTGGGCCATGCCCTGCCTCCATCATGTACAGCCTTGGAGCTGTACTACTAGGGACTAAGCCCCTGAAACCATAATCCAAAATAAATATTTCCTCCTATAAGTTGTTCTCATCAGGCATTTCAGTCACAGTGGCAAAATCTTACCAATACATTAATGATTTATTTATAGTTTTCTTTCTAAAAAAAATCATGCACAGATAGATACAAGCATGTGTGCACACACACAGGCTTATGCACTTGACAAAAGAACAAAGTCTTCTTTTTATTATATAACTGATGAAACCTGACAGCTAAGTCTCTAGAGAAGTCTACTTAAGGAAAAGGAAATATATCAAAACTTGTAAAATTTCAAAATATAGAAATGAAAACAGGACAGGTGATAGACAAGTCACTAATCATGTCATGATTTCCACGAACATGCTAGAAAATACATTGAAAACCTAAGTAGGGAAATACTGCATTCTGGGGAGCTTTCAAGTAAGCAACTAGCCCTTGAACTTAATTCTCATTTTAATGGAGCTCCAAGTAGTTGAATAAACAATAAATGATGTAGGGAGGAGAAGAATTAAGAGAGAGGCAGGCTTTTGCATAACTTATCTTGATAACGGAGGAGGGAAGGGGGAGTTAAGAATGAAGGTGAAAGGATTAATATTCAGTGTTATTTTTATTGCAAACATCCACAGGAAGATAATGAATTCTGGTCCTGGCTCTTGAGATGCAGGTTACCTCCATCCAGGCGAAGGAGGCATGAATAATTAATAACCCACTTCAAAGTTCACAACCCCCATCTCTTCCCTGAGGTAGTCATCAAGAGAAGCAACAGTCAGCTAATGGGAGGATTGCTTAGTACACCTCATGCAAATTGATGCTCCTCTGCCTCAAGGTTTGCTCTCTTTTGCCAGCTCAGGAAGCAGCTGGTTCCCTGAACTCCAGGAGAGAACACTTAGCCCCTTTCAAGCACAAATCAGCCACCGGTAGTAGCTTCTTTAAAGGTTCAAAACACTGCAGGGTTCTGGCCATCAATCAGTGATTGTGTTTTTCACTCAACCCCAGTGTAGTTGGAAAGTTATTGTCACCAGAGAACCAAGTCTGTTCAAAGCACAGAGCTCCACGTGCACAGGGACCTCATTTATCTGTTCACTCAAAACCAAACCAGACAGCTTTTGTCCTTCTTAAAAAGCTGACTATCTTGCCTAATGACCAAACATCAGACTGCTACACTGAATGATTTTGCTGTATTATATTCTTAAAGTTCTTCTACCAAACTCATTATCATAGTTTCAAACTCAATTGTACACAGAAGTTGTTTTAGGAAATTTGTTTAAAATGAAGGCTCTGGACACCAACCCAAAGAAGGTTAGATTAAGGAGGTTTTGATGGAGGGTGTATTTTTACTAAAAATAACTCCATTATGATAAAGGAACTTTTTGATCTGTACCAAAAAATATTCAGTGGACTCACACATTTATATCCAAGTAATACATATTTTCACTTCTGATTTTTTGTAATCGAGTAGCAAAGTTCATTTGCAGGATCAAGCCAATACACTAGTATGTTTGCATAGCTCAGGGTAGCTTTGTGTTTGCTCATCCTTTTTGCAAAACTCCTCACAAAATAACTAACAAAAAAAAAAAAGGAAGACAGAGGAAGAGAAGAAGGAAGGAAGGAAAGAAGGAAGGAGGAAGGAAGGAGGGAAGGAAGGAAGGAAGGAAGGAAGGAAGGAAGGAAGGAAGGAATTGCCTATTTTATGACAACTAGTCATTTGTAAGTAGTAAAAGAGACTGCTTTAGGGAAAGTTAAAATAGTAAGGATTCATAGTACTTTGGTGGCCCACCCCTCAATTTCGAAGTCAACCTTGGAGGTGAGTTAAAAGACCCCGGGGCCTAAATGTGTGTCTCTTGTCTGTCTCTGGCCAGTTTCTTTTCTGTCTGTGTCTAGTGGTTCATGGGATACTCCTTGTTTGTGTCTGGTACTTCTTGATGGTCCACATTTGAGCTGAATCTGTAGGCAGCGTGCGCAACTGTTTCTGTACTGCAACCATTCCGCCGCTCGTGAGAGTGACTGAACAGAGATTGACAGACGTGTCGGGAGAATCTCAGGTTGCCACCCTGGGGGACGCCCCAGATGGGGAGGGCCAGGGACGCCTGGTGGCCTCTGGTGTGAAATTCGTTCGGAAGAGGCCGGACGAATTTCTTCTCTTGCCCGGAAAGGATTTAGGTAGTAGGCCTTCCACAATCCACCCTCATGAATGGATTAATGTTCTTATCATGGGATTAGGTGAGTTAGTTATCTCAAGTGTGGCTCATTATAACACAGTTCCAGTCCATGTGCTTTGCAGGTTCTCTCAGTCCTCAGGCATTCCTTTATTCTTCTGCTCTTCCATCATGGGAGGTCATAGTACAGAGGCCTTCCTCAGTGTGCATAGATTGGAAGAATTAATTCAAAGAAGATTATTGTCCAACTTTAAGATTTAATGCATTTTCCCTGTTGGGATTTAGATCTACTTTAGACCTGTTGGTCCTTTCTTCCTGCTTATTTCTCCCTTTTTGGAATGGAATGTCTGCCCTATACCTGTCCCACCATTGTATTTTGGCGTACATTTGAAGTGAATTCTTCTCAGCATGAGAGGGCCTTGAGTCTCACCCATATCTAATTCAGCTGGGACTTAGCTTTTGGGTTTTGAGGTGATTCTAGGATGAGTTAAGGCTCAGGCTATTATGATGGAATGAATGTATTTCACCTGTGAAAAGGACATGAGTTTGGGTAACTAGTAGCAAAATACTATGCTTTGAATGTTTATCTCCCTCAAATTTGTGTTGAAATTTAATTGCTATTCTGACAATATTAAGAATTGAGATCTTTAAGACGATTAATCTGTGAGCGTTCTGCCTTCATGCATGGCTTACTGCTACTATTTGGGGAGTGGGTTCATTACAACTGGAGTGATTCATTACAAAAGAAAGAGTTCCACTCCTTCTTATTCTAACTCTCCCTTGTCCTTCCTGCATGGGACAATGCAGCCAGAGGCCCTCACCAGATGCCAGCTCCCAGATATTGGACTGCTTAGTCTCAAGAATTATAAGGGAACAAGTTTTTTCTTTGCAAATTACCCAATATGTGTTATTCTGCTAAAACAACTCAAAATAGTCTGAGATAAAAAGTAATTAAAGAATGTTGAGGTGAGCACTCCTTATCAGAGAACCATATACATCTCAAGTGCTTCTGTTTCCTTCCCCTTCTCCCACTATCTTTTAATTTCTTCAATTACAATCTCTCTGCCCCACCAGACTCCAGTTCACATCTATAATCTATAATATACTCAAGGCCTACCATCATACTTTAATGCAGTAGACACCCAATTCATGTCTATTGAATAAATGCGTGATCTTCCAGGATCCAGAATTCCTCCCCACCACACACACAAACTTTTACTCATGCACAAACATAAACTGAGGCTCTAAGAAGAAAAATAACATGTCTTGGATTTCAAGAACAGAAATCCAGGTACCCTATCTCTCCTGGTTAGTATTCTCTATAACATTCTGTGGCTCTACCTGTTTATAGATAAATGTGTTTGATGAATTTTCTTATCCCAACTCTGCTAGAAAACATCTCTACAGTCTTTTCTCAATAAGTGACATTTAAGAGGAACAAGTTATAAAAAGGAATTTTCTGTGGGTAGGAGTAATATTCCTATATGTTCTTTTCATCAACATGTATAAATTTGAAATACTTAAAATATTAATTAATACTAGAAGCTACAAGTGGAGTCAATCTTTGTGAATAGTACTAACCTGGAAAAGAAGAAAGGTGACACTTGGTGATGGAGATATTGACCTCAAAGGACCCTTTTGTGTCTAATGCTCAGCTCACTGTATATTCTATAGACTTTCTCTATGTGAGGTATCAAAGAAGAAATTCGTGTAATTCTTATAGTTTGTTTTCCAATGGCAATTCATGAAGAAAATTTTTTTTAATGTTTAAAATATCTCACTGAAAATATGGGAACTTGTGAGTTTTCTTTTTATTTTCCTCCATTAGAGAACATTATTTATGACTTCATTATCTATCACTGATAAGCTTTCTTTTTTATTTTATCTTTTAATTAGTGCATTGTAATCATACATCTTTGTTAGATACAAACTGATAAAGGCATACACGCACACATTTCTCATTTAACCCTACCCCTGATAATCTTTCATTACTCATTAATTACTTCCACACTAAAGATGAGCTCAATATTTTCACTCAACTACTCACATCAACAAAGAAAAAACACAATGTCATTATTTATAGGTATGGTGCCACAGTTTGGTTTTCCTCCCCAAGACTCTGTAGGTGCTACCAATTATAGAAAATGACCCTTACTCTGTGCTTCCTCTCCACACTACATTCTAAAAATCTTTTCTCTGCCCATAGACTTCAGTTTTCTACTGTATCTTTCATGATTCTTATGGACAAAATAAGAATATTTCTTATGGAAAAATCACCCCAAAATGTATTTTTAAATAACAAATTGCTTCATTTGCACACATTTTTCCACTGACATGCTTGAGAGCATATAAAAAAAACCTGTAATTACTTTTCTGTTGACTTATATGTAAGAAAATGATTCAAATAGATCATCCAGGTGAGCTCTCAAACCTATTAATCAGAATCTGCTAAAGTGGATGCAGAGCATCTACTTGTTTAAAAAGACCACTAATAATTGTAACTATAAGCCAGGTTTGGGAACATACCACTGAGTCAAAAAATGTACTCAGTAACCACTGAAACTAATTGTGAAATAGTTAATTACTAGCCAGGCGTGGTGGCACACACTTGTAATCCCAGCATTCAGGAGGCTGAGACCAGAGGATCCCGGTTCGCGGCCAGCCTCAGCTACTCAGTGAGGCACTCCGCAACTTAGTGAGACCCGGTTTCAAAATAAAGAATAAAAAATAGGGCTGGGGGTGTAGCTCAGAGGTAGAATGCCCCTGAGTTCAATCCCCAGTACCGCAAAAAAAAAAATAGTTAATTACTTTTTTTTTTCCTTAGAGAATCCCTTTCCTTTTTTAAAGTCTTAAAGTCACCTTTAAGTATGATGTAGCTCATGGATAAAAAAATAACTTATGTACTGAAGATTTGGGATATTTTAGGAGTTGAAGTCTCTTGAATTGGGACCCAAAAAGAATCAACTTTTCTAAATTCTCTGCTTCCTGAGAATTATAGTTCTAGAATATATGGGTCTAAAATGTCATAGCACAATGATTCTTATCTTATGCCAAAAAGACACTTCAAAATGTATCTGTTAGCTTATATTCCTTCTTTTATTGAATCTCATAATACATTTGTCTAGTATCTTTTACTTCTTTTATGCCAGTATCTGATTTGGACCACATCATGCCTTCTACAGCCATCTTTCCTACCATTTTACTCTGGACAGATGTGCACAGTTTAACACACTGGTCCTGTTCAAGGGCATCTGGGAAAGAAGGCAATGGCTCCATGCACCATCAACCCAGGGCTGGATCCACCCAGGGAAGGTGCTTTTTCCAATTCCATTAAAGGTAACATATATACAGATGTAGAGAGAAAGATATGGACACATATCTAGTATCAGCGCTGCCTTTGTCCATTCTGTTTTCTTCCTATTGGGGAGAGTAATGCATGCATGTCTAAAGATTGGGAATCATGTATAACCTGTCTTCTTTCAATATAACCTTTATCTGGTTCTTAAATTTTTCCAAAGAATAGAGAAGTTGTAAGGCTATTTCTTCTTCTGTGCATTAACCATGATAAAATCAAGTCAGAGTAGAGATAACCAAAACAATGACATCTCCCTACTTAATAATCAGCAAATTCTATGGTATAGTTTGATTTTCAATGCATAAAAATTTTCATCTGATTCCATGTCCTAATTTGTAAAATTTGAGTGGGCACCTCACACAAAGGTTAATGGGGCCTATGTTCTCCCCTAGTTAGTTTTAAAATCTCTGGTCTAAGTTCATGGTCTTTGATCCATTTTGAGTTGACTGTTGTATAGGGAGTGGTTGAAGTTTAATTCCACATTTCTACAAATGGATAAATAGTTTTTCCAACACCATTTGTTGAAAATGCTCTCTTTTCTTCAGTGTATGTTTTTGACACCTTTGTCAAAAAGCAATTGGCTACAAGTGTGTGGATTTGTTTCTGTATCTTCTCTTCTGTTCCCCTGGTCTATGTGTCTGTTTTTGTGCCAATACCATTTCTATTACTCTGTAGTATAATCTGAAGTCAGGTATTGTGATTCCTGAGAATTTTTTTTGCTATTCTCTCCAAATGAGTTTTAGGGCTGATTTTTCTAGCTCTGTGATGAATGACATTGTTATTTGAATAGGGATTTAATTGAATCTGTAGGTCACTTTTGGTAGAATGGCCATTTTGATTTTTATTCTTCCTATCCAAGAGCATTGTAAATTTTTCCATTTTCTAAGATCTTCAATTTCTTTCTTCAGTGTTTTATAATTTTTATCATAGAAGTCTTTTACTCTTTGGTTAGATTTATTCCTAGGTATTTTATTGTTTAATGTTATTGTGATATAATTGTTTTCCAGATTTCTTTTTCAGTGGAATCATGGTTGGCATATAGAAAAGCTACTGATTTTTTTAGATTGATTTGTAGCACACTACTTGGCTGAATTTGTTAATCAGTTCCAGAAGTCTTTTGGTCATTCCAACACATAGGCACCAGTAGAAATGTCCTCAATAAGACCCTCAAGGCTCAGAAAATTAAAATAAGAATAAAATTAAAATTACAATAAATGGGATACTATTACATAAAAAGTTTCTATTCCTCAAATGAAACCTGAAGAGTCTAAAGAGAGAGCTTAAGAATGGAGAAGATCTTTGCCAGGTACTTCCCTTATAAAGGACTAAAATCTAGAATATACAAAGAACTTTAAAGACTTAACACTATAAAAACAAATGACTCAGTCAAGAAATAAGCAACTGAACTAAATAGACACTTCACAAAAAAGAAATATAAATGGTCAATAAATATGAGAAAATGTTCGACATCATTAATAATCAGGGAGATGCAAATCAAAACTATACTGAGATTCCATCTAATCACAATCAGAATGGCAATCATGAAGAAGCCAAACAATAAATATTGGCAAGCATGTGGGGAAATAGGAATTCTTAAACACTGTTGGTAGGATTGCAAATTAATGCAGCCACTATTGAGATCAGTGTGGAGATATCTCAGAAAACTGGAAATGTGTCATATGACACAGATATACCACTCCTAAGTATCTTTCCAAAAGGATTAAAATCATATTATTATAGAGACATATGTATATCCATGTTTATAGTACCACAATTCACAACAGTCAAACTATGGAATCAACCTACATGTCCATTAACGAATGAATTACAAAATAAAGGAATTCTACATAGCAATAAAAAAGAACAGAATTATTTTCAGAAAAATAGATGGACCTAGAGAACATTATGTTAAGTGAAATTAGCTAGTGTCGGAAAGAGAAGGATCATATGTTTTCTCTCATATGTGGAAGCTAAGGAGTAACAGGTGTAAGCTAAAGAGTAAGGAGGGACTTTAGATAACAGAGGAAAAATCCCAGTGGAGTAATGGAGGGGGGTCTAAGGGAAGTTGACATTCAGCAGGGGTGCGGGGGGAATCAATGAAGGAAACACTGCCACTGAAGTTATATACATATGTGAAATTACTAATGCCAATCTCAATATCATGTATGAAGGGAAGGGATTGGGGAGGGAGCTGGGAGGAAGCTCACCAAGTACTATGTGCATATATGTCCCTATCTCTCTGAACTCCCTAATAATTTGAGATTACAATGTACAAACAAAAGTATTTAGAAAAGAGTAGTGAGGAAAATCTAAAGGGGTAATACTTTATGACATATTTTACAAAATCTCACAAATAATGAAAACTCCTAAATAACATTAGTATTATTTTTAGGATTACAATGAAAAAATGCTTTTGGCAAAGACAGTAGTGCTTAGGGTTATGAAAAGAAGTCATACCTCTGACTTCAAAGAGCTTACAAGTCAGTGAAGGACATAAGGCAGTCTATAAAAACAATTTACCTAGATGAGTAAGAAATATAAAAAATAGTAATTGACTCAAATTATCAATAGGAGCAGAAATACGAACATTCGTCTGAAGTACTGAAAGAAAGTTCATAGAAGAGGCAGAATTTAAGCTACACTTTAAGTGTTGGCTAGGATTTGCAGAGAGTGATGGGGAAGCATGAGAAGTGCTACTTTATTATAATTTTTTTAACAAGTTCTTCTGCTAAGAAGCATTCCAAGTGTTTAATAAACTCCTGCTCCTTCCAGACAAGGTCATTAGGAGCATAATGTAATGGAACCATCATAATAGGCAGATCAAAATTAATAAAAGAAAGGCAATTAGAGGAAATGTAAGGTCACATTGAAACTGCCCTGGGTTAGAGCTCCCATTTATTGTCTAAGAGTGTTGGTTTTGTTTTTATACCCACCTTGCTCATGGTAAAGGGTGCATCTAAATGTTTGGTCTAAAAAAAATGAAGCTAAGAAAGAAGGTATTTTCTAAGTGAATGTGTCCCTTTAGGCATAGAGTAAAGATATTTGTGTCTAGACTTTCAGTCCTCTTTTAGAATTTCATAGCTTAGAGAGGTTCTCTTCTATAAATTAGAACTACTCTACGGTACCCAGACTCCTTTTCTATTTACTGTTGAATCTAAGCCTCAGGTCTGGTCACATTTATGAATTCTAACTCAAATGTTACATCATTGAACAATAACTCTGGTTCTCTATTCCTATAATGTGAAACAAGATCAGGACCAAAACTAAAACGAACTCCCTTTTCATTGACATAGGCAGAAATGGTTGTAAAGAATTGGAAAAAAGTATTATTAATAGAATTTACACATAGGAGCCTGAATTGTCAACTTAAGTAAATGAATAGGACAATCATATTATATAGTATGGGGAACAACTATAAATTTTGTGCACATTTTCTATGTGAATGGCAAACTGTTAGCTTTAATCCAATTTTGAATTACATGATACAAGTTTCCTCAGTCATGATTGCCATTGGTAATGAGAATGTCCACAATTCCTAATAAATTTCCATAGTCTGCAGTGTGTCTACCCTTTAACATGAAAAGAAGAAGGAAAAGTACCTGGAATTCATAGCTTACCTCAAGGAGCACATGGTGATATACAGAGTAGCCTAGATTATCTTTGTGAAGTAATGGCATTTATTGTGACATAAATAAGATATTTCTAGGCATTACATGAAACTTTAGTGATTTATCTTGATGCCATGTATCAGTTTATGTTCTAGAAGCATCCACCTAACGCTGTCATTCACGGCCTACTTCCTTGCTCCACCCCCTTGAACCGGATATTCTTTCTAGTAAAGCACTTAAATAGGATTCCACTAAATTACCAAACTGAGCCTCTGTTTCCTCCACTATTACATAGGAAGTGCATCAATTTAAAAAGGAAGTATAAGCCAGGCAAGGAGGGGTAATCTAGTACTTGGGAGGCTGAGACAAGATCTCAGGTTCCAGACCAGCTTCAGAAACTTAGCAAGATGCTATTTCAAAATAAAAAATAAAATAAGGTCGAGAGTATAGCTCAGAAATAGAGTGCCCTTAAGTTCAATCCCCAGTACCACAAAAAAAAAAAAAAGAAGTATAATAATAATGATATTTGTCCTATGGGCTTTGCTATTTTCTGAAAGGATTGCACCCAATAACAGGAAACTAAAATGAAAATATAAGCTGTTGTATTGAGATAGAGATACTTGAGTGAAGGAATATCGTTATTAACTCTTTTCCAAAAATTTTAAGAGATTTGGTGAGAGAACCCCTGTTTTTTCCATTACCATTTTCCTCCGTTTTATATATCTTAAGTAATACCAAATATTGATTTAGCTCACTACATGAGGATTTGATATAAACACCTGAAATAGTGTCTGAAGTTTACCATGATGGTAAAATACATTCTTCCCTGTCTAACGTAAATTTCCTTTAAAAAAAAAAAGAATAGTTGTTTGTTGTTGTTGTTGTTGTTTTTTATCCTAAGTATTGACTTTAGCACAGTATTTCTGTTATGGAAAAATTCACCATCCCCATTAAAAATGTCTAGTGAAGGCAGGCAACAGAATAAAATAGACACAGGAGAAAAGACTAATATTGATAAATTTTTAAAAATGGGAAACATAGTTATAACACTAAAATAGTTATAACACTAAAAATAGTGTTTTTCCATAAAGGGCTTTTTTCTGTCTTTTCCCATTTTCTAGTCCTATACAATACTGAGCTTATAAGTATCACTATTAATAAAGAGTTTTTGATTATCAGATACCTAAGTTACTTGTCAGGTTATTTGCATGATTTTATATATCAACCCCATTTAGAGATGAAGAATATTATACTGAAATAGCAATTAAATTAAATGTTAGTCCTTCTACTCTGAAACCTGAACTTACTTCCTTGCCCTACACCAGGTTCTAAGCATAATATTATATATGATACTTTGTGATATTTATTAAATTATTATTATTTGGTTGGTTACATATTTTTTTTTACCTTTGCAGTACTAGGGATTGAACACAGGGCCCCACCCATGCTAGCTAGGCAAGCACTCTATCATAAGCTATATCCCCAGTCCTTTTTTTTTCTTTTTCTTTTAATGTTTTCATTTTGAGAAAAGGTCACATTTAGTTGCCTGGGCTAGCCTTGAACTTATGATCCTCCTACTTCATACTTCATCCCCCCAAGCAGCTAGGATTAGCAGTATGCACTACCATACCCTATTTGATTATATATTTTTAAGGTTGCTATCCTTCACAATAAATGTTTTTTATTGTGAATCCAGTCCATAATCAAGGTGCAAGTGTATTGGTTTACAATGAAAAAATTAAATTCTGCCACAGAGGCGAGAATCTTCAACCCTTCCACAAGCAGGTTCAATTTTAATGAGAGTATATCTCAAGGTTCAATTTTAATGAGAGTATATCTCAGAAATCATAATATAAATGGGGGAAAGATAATTATTATACATGATCTGATTTACAAACCTTTTAGTTAAACAAAATATATTCTTGAATTATCGTTTTCTATAATGTATCAGCATGCAAAATAGAGACATTGTCTTTTAAAGTCATGTTTGACTACTAAGAATTTCATAGATGCCTGGAATAATGAAATCGTTCCTCTGCCTGAAAGTACCTCTGTAGCTTTATCAGAGTGAAATGGAAAAAAAAAAAGATTTCTTTCATGAACAATATATGTTTCATCAAAAGAACAAAGAAACAGAGCTCTAAATGCTAGATTTTCTGCTTCCCTGAGATGTTTAAGATCATCAGAGGATGACAGGTTCTGAGGTTCCCATTCTGAATTGTAACCTTCTGACATGTCCTTACCACTCTGCAGACATTTGGAGAACATGGGCACAAGAAATTACATTTATTGATTGCTCTCAATATGGAACAGAGTAAGCCCTTTATAGACATTACCTGGTCTAATACAAGATCTGTTATCAGTTTATAGAAAAATATTGAAGCACATCCTTCCACCATGACTTGAAAAAAGAAAAATATGATTATTATTATATCAACACATAAAAAAATATATAATGCTACTTTATAGAATACAAGTGGATCCTATGCCAGTAAAACTTGTTTCCCATCAGAATAAAACTATCCACATATCCCATCAAAGGTTTTAGGAGCTGGCTGTGATGGCACATGCCTATAATCTCAGTAACTTAGGAAGCTGAGACAGGAGGATCACAGGTTCAAGGCCAGCTTCAGCAACTTAGCAAGACCCTCAGCAACTTAGTGAGGTGTAGTTCAGAGGTAGAATGCCCCTGGGTTCAATGCCAGTACAACAATAACAACAACAAAAAAGATGTGTGTGGGGGGTGGGGGGACTTACGGATGTTCACCCATATGAGAAGAGAAGAATCACAGAGTTTAATTTGGCAGCGACCATCCAGGTATTGACTAGGGAGAGGGAGCTTTGCAAACTAAGCACAACCATCCTGATTCCATAGGCAAGTGCTTCTCTAGAGGGAAGGTGAGCAATGGTATTCCAGCCAAAGGAATTCAAAGTGTTCCAGTCCCAAAGGCATGGCTCAGGATGTCCTACCCTGTTGTCATTCAGCAAGTAATTAATCTCACTGCTCTTGTTCAGAGTCAATATTCCACAAACAGCCTTCAACTCTGATTTGTCTTCCCAGATCTGTCTGCTGCTTGTGGAAGGGTTGAAGATTCTCGCCTCTGTGGCAGAATTTAATTTTTTCATTGTAAACCAATACATTTGCATCTTGATTATGGACTGGATCCCAAGTCTGTCTGCCCATAGGAAGAAAATGGACTGATCAGTTTAACAAGCCTTCCAGTCAACAACAAAAGAGTAGAGAAATTAATGAATCATCATTGTGATTTCATGCATCAATTTATTTCTTGGTTCACATGGGTGCATCCCTACACAGGATGTGCTGACTGAGGGCTGCATTCTGAACATGCAATCCAAGAGCTCAGCTCTAGTTCTTGGTATCTTCATTGTGAGTTTCTTGTGTCTGCTGTAATAAAATAACAGAAACATGGTGGACTAAACCAATATACATTTATTCTCTTATAGTTCCAGAAGTCCAAGTCAGTTTCACTGGGCCAAAAATCAAGGTCTGTTCAGGGTCATGCTTCGTCTGGTGACTCTAAGGAAGAATCTATTTCCTTGCCTTTCCCAGATTCCTTAGCCAGATCCCTTACATTTGCTGGCTCCTGGTTCCTTCCTCTGTCTCTGAAGTCAGCAAGGTAGCACAGCATCCTGAGTCAGTAGTCACCTTCCCGTCATCTACATCAAATATCCATCTGCCTTCCTTTTATTTTTTTTTTATTTTTTTTTTATTTTTTTTTTTTTTTTTTTTTTTTTTTTTTTTTTTTTTTTTTTTATTTTTTTTTTTTAATTTTTTATTTCTTTTTTTAATTTTTTAGCATGGAATTTTATACATTTCTTGAGTACAACAGGGTTAATTACACATTTTTGTTGGGTACAAACTAGTACAGGTAAAGACATCCATGCACATATTTCTCATTAACCCTTCCCCAATTCCCACCCACCCTCCCCCTATCTCCTGGTCAGTTTAGTGATTGACTTTGATGTG
>PVLC010010242.1:20595-51205 GCA_004027655.1 Graphiurus murinus | reverse complement strand
CTTGTAATCCCAGCATTCGGGAGGCTGAGACCGGAGGATCCGGGTTCGCGGCCAGCCTCAGCTACATAGTGAGGCACTCCGCAACTTAGTGAGACTCGGTTTCAAAATAAAAAAAAATAAAAAATAGGGCTGGGGGTATAGCTCGGAGGTAGAATGCCTCTGAGTTCAATCCCCAGTACCGCAAAAAAAAAAAAAAAAAAAAAAAAAATGTATGACAAGTATTCAACTTTCTTCATCCCTTTATAGCTCCAATTCTTCCACATTGCTTGGTTTTGGCAATTCCTGGTCTTATGATCCTGAGAAAGCTGCCAACAGCTCCCTTCACTATATCTTTATCATTTGTGTCTGCAGTAGAATAAAGATTATCCTTGATTCAGCATTTCAAGGGAAATTCTTGGGGTAGTTGAGGTCACCTGTCCAGTACTGATTCTATCACTCTGAGCTAAGGAATGGAATGTTCTGATTGGTTTAGTCCATCAGGTAGTGCTCCCTAAAACAGAAGTATAATCAACATCTCTGGAACATCAGAGATCCCCAAGTCCTAAGAATCAACATGTGCAAGGAAGGAAAAAGTTGTCGCTGGCACAGGTATCAAAATGTCCATTGTGTCCAAACATACTTGGCAGTTCTTAGCAACTATGGAATCTAACAAGCCCCCTCCTTTTTATTTCTGATTTTTTTTCTTTTTTTACCTTTATTAGGCCTTTGGTGCTTTTTGTGTGTTTGTGCACTTGTGTGTGTGTGTGTGTGCACTTGTGTACTTGTGTGTGTGTGTGTGTGTGTGTGTGTGTGTGTGTGTGTGTGTGAAGAGTTATCAGCAATGATTCCAGTATTACCAGTCAATGCTTCTCCTCTCTGGCATTCTCTGTACTACTTCTCGAGAAAAAAAAAAAAAAAAAGATGCAGAAATAACACAGGATTTCTTTACAGTTATACCTTTGTCTCATTATCTTGGAAGTATGATTTTGATCTGAAAGTTCAAATTGGCAAGCATATATGTGCATAGAAGACTGTAGTATATTATTTAAGAATTAAGGATAGTCTATCACTTAAGGACTATAAGGTGGCTTCTTTAGAATACTTCTTTCTTTTTTTTTTTTTTTTAATCGGGCTGAGGAAAAGGACCCACAGAGTCACTGGAGTGGCCTCCTAAACCATAACAGACTCACTGAAGTTCTTGCCTTACAAAGCAAATACCAGTGGAGGATCATCTGCTGTTATACTTTGTTTTGTATTGCTATAATAAAAGGCTAGACGGTGGTGATCTGTAGAGAAAAGAGTTTTATTTAGCTCACAGTTTGGGAGGCTGAAAGTCCAAGATTAGGTGGCCCTATATGTTTGGCCTCTGGTGAGGACCCTGTTGGCTGCATCACATGGCAAGATAGGAAGCCAGAGAGAGTCAGAGGTTGAGCTTATTCCTTCTATAACAGTTTGCTCTTAGAGAACTAACCCACACTGCAAGACCAGCATGAATCCCTTCTGAGAGTAGCACCCCTAATAATCTAATTAATTTCTACTAGGCCCCATCTCTTAAGGACTCTGTTACCTCAACACTGCCACACTGAGGTCCAAGCTTCCAGCATGCAAACTTTAGGGGGATAAATCACATCCAAGCCATAGCATTTTCTTCTTTCCTTCAAGTTTAGTGGCTTTGAGCAGGACAAGTAAATTTCCAGCACGTTGTTCATTGGTTACTGACAGAATGCATGATACCTGGCATTTAGATTGATATTTTTTTCCTTTCCATAATAAAATACTATATCAAACCCACCATGTGAAGCTATCAAATGTCCTCATTGGCTGTCAGATGTCTAAGCCACCTATAGATTGCCAAGGCAGTTGTGAAATTACAGGATTTCCATGTGAAACAGAAACATTGCTTTGCCATTCTGTATAATAAAATAGTGCAATTGTTTGCTGTCACTTAAAAGTTAACAGTACCTCAGCACTGTTTAAACAACATATCATCTCACAGCATTTCCAGAACACTTTTTGACAGCTACTAAATTTTATCACTTGTTGCTGACAGAGTTTATACTTCTTTCTTTTAGGGGAAAATAATATCTTAGTTTATTCAAGATGCTATAACAAAATATTATAAATGAAGTGGCTTATAAACAACATAAATGTATGTATGTATTTACTTATTTTTATTGTATGGGAAATTGAACCTAGGGGTGTTCTACCTTTGAGCTATACTCCCAGCCCTACTTTATTTTTCATTTTGAAACAGGGACTCACTAAGTTACGGAGGGCCTCACCAAGTTGTTAAGGCTATATTGAACCTGCAATCCTCCTGTCTCAGCCTCCCAACTACTGAGATTTCAGGTGTGTGCCACCAGGATGGGCTAGAAATTTATTTCTCCCATTCCTGGAGTAGCTGAAATCATGAAGATCAAGATGATGGCAGACTTAATGCCTGCGGAGGGTCCACTTTCTGGTTCATAGGCAGCACCTTCTTTCTGTGTCCTCACATGGTAGAATAGAAGAATGAGCTCCCTTGGACCTCTTTTAGAAGTGCACCAATACCATTCCTGAGGGCATTGTGCTCATGTTCTAATCGCTTCCCAAAGTCCAACCTTGGGCATATTTAGTAATATATAATGAAATAAAATAGGCAAATAGTTTGTGCTTTTTAATTGGATGTTAATAATGCCATGGAATACAAAATACTCTAGGAAATCATATCCAGGAGCTAATACTCTGTAGTCATTCTAATGTAAAATAACATATCTCTAACAGAGAGAGGGAGAGAGAGAAAAATTTGGCTTACTCTTGTATAGTTCTTGTTTTCTTAAAAGAGCTACATACTTACTTATATAAGACAAGTAAATTTTTATATGTATGTATGTTACTGAGGATGGAACTCAGGAATTTTCTACCTCCAAGCTACACCCCCACACACCCTGTCCTGTTTTTAATTTTTTATTTTGAAACAAGATCTCGATAAGTTTTTATGGACCTCACTAAGTTGCAGAGGTCCTTGCCAAATTGCTTCTCCAGCAGGAAACTGCAGCTATAACACAGAGGCAGGATTTACAAGGGGGAGGTTTGCTGGCCTCAAACCTGTGATCCTCCCATCTCAGCCTCTCAAGTACTGGGATTATAGGAGTGTGCCACCACACCCGTCTCACACAGGTAAATCCCGATAGAGTCATTTCAGATATAATCAGATAAAATTCAGTTACCTTGCAAACTTGAATGCTGTCACTAAAGCAAAATACTAGCCAATGACTACTCTTACTTTACATACCATACACTGTGGACACAATGGCCCAGCCTTTTATTGCAGAAATTGCCTCCAGCTAGATGACAGTCACACACCACATACGTACAGGTTCCAGAGGCAGAGATGTGCAGGGTGGATTCAAGGTCAAGGAAAATATTAAAATTCCACAGCTGGAACAATGGGTTCTCGACAAACCTAAGAGTCCTTTTTCTCTTTCCATTCATTTCCAACATGTGTGTCAAAATCCAGTGGAAAAGGAAACATGGCAATGTGAATGAAGAGAGATGAACTAGATTAAAATGCTGGCAAAAGTTTCCTGGCCTTGAATGCTTAGAATTTCCAAGCACACTTGAATCTCAGCAGAGGCTGCCAGAGGTGAGCCCAGCCCTTTACGTGCATGTGATACAATTTGTGTCCTTCACACAGCCCTGGTTCAGCCTCCCCCTTGTAAATCTTGCCTCTGTGTCATCGCTGTAGCTGCAGCTTCCTGCTGGAGAAAGCCCTGGTGACCCCAGGACTCATCAGCTCTGTCTTGGCTCTGGCTGCTGAGACTTCAGCTTGGCCCAGGCTCAAAACGTTAGTTTTTTTGGACAGTCTTGGGCCAAAGCCTCAGCTGGAGAGGAAGTGTTGGGAATCGTCTTTTGTCACAGATAAGATTTAATGAGTCCAAAGGATGTGTGATTAAAGGAAGCCTACAGGAAGACAAACTGAAGCTTTTGATGATTGTTTGAAAGGTATTTACCTAATTTTGGAATAAATTGGTATTACAACCTTGAGCATGTTTAATAATATATAATGAAGTAAAAATGGCATGTGCCAAATAAGTGACTAGTTTGTGCTTCTCAATTGGATGTTAATGATTTTGTGGAGTATAAAATATTATGGGAAATCCTATCCAGAAGCTAAACTAAACTAAGCACTTTTGAAAAAAAAAATGATTGTTTGACTTGAGAGTTATAAAGGTAATCTGTTGTGTGTGGGCCTGGGAGTGATGAAGAAATGGAGGAGAACAAAGGTTCGAGTGTGAATAAAAAATAATTACTCATAATTAATTACACCAGTTTTATCAACCAGTTTCTAAGAAGCTAAAAATATACCATTTGATATTGTGAGTCTTGGGGGCAAAGATATTAAATGAAACAACAATGAAACATTGTGCCTTCATTTTTATATCTGGTTTTTGGAGAGGGGCATGAAGAGAGGAGGAGATTAAGGCTTCAGGAAATAAACTGCTAAAAAAGGGTCAATCCCTTACATCAACAAACCCACAAATATACCCTAGTAGGATTTGAAAGCCTAGTGTCAGAAAGTTAAACAGTCTAATGCATGGAGATTTTTATGTGGGCACATTACCTAAGCATCTCAGAAATAGAGACTATTTGATGTTTTCCTTAAACTGCCTCCATTGCTGCCAGTCACATCAAAGACCATAATTCCAAGCACAACATGTAGTGAGCTCGTTTTTCTCCAGCGAGTCGTTGTAGGTATGGTGTGATGGAGGACAGAGTAAATTTAGAGCTGGGAAACCTGAGATCTAGGATTGGAGGTGCCACTTAGGCATTCTAACCTTTCCTTACCTGCCAAATACAGGGCTTGATTTAGATGTTCTTTAAGAAATATTGCTGCTCTAAAGTTTAATTTCTCTCTAACATTTTAAATCACAATTAGTACTTGATGTTGCAGTTTTATTTAGTTGGTTAGATAGCCAGAGTTTTTATTAAACACACTAAAAGGCTAAGCACATAAGTTAGACATGTTATACATAGAATGATTGGCAGGCTTTAGCTTTATGATTCTGTCTTAGTTTGGGCTACTAAACCAAAAATTCCATAAACCAGATGATTTAAACAACCAAATTTTATTTCTCAAAGTTCTGTAAACTGGAATATTCAAGATGTAGGCTCTGTTGAGGGTGTGCAGCCTGGCCAATAGATGACCATATTCTGAGTGTATTCTCTCTTCTCAGCACAGAGAAAAGGCATGCGATCTTGTGTCTTTGTGAAAGCACTAATCCAGTGCATGAAACCTTCTCATGACCTTAATACCTATCAGAGGGAACCTGGCAATGTTAAAGTTTAGTTGGGATTTTAAATCACAAATTTGTCTCTATGTTTATGCATTTGTCTCTATCCAGAAAGGGATACTGAGGAGTAGCTGAAGATTCAAATTTGAGCGGGATTGAAGCTTTCCTAGGCAAACATAATAAAGGAAGCAAAGAGCTCATGAGAGTCTGTGAAATCTAAGTTGGGTAAAAAAGGAAAGTGACTTATTTTATTTTATTTGTGTGTGTGTGTGTGTGTGTGTGTGTGTGTGTGTGTGTGTGTGTGTCTGTATCTGTGTTTCTGGGTATTAAACTCAGGAACATTCTACCTCTGAACTACACCCCCAGCCCTATTTTATTTTCTATTGTGAAACAAGGATCTCCCTATGTTGCTGAAACTGGTCTCAAATTTGCCATCCTCCTGTCTCAGTCCCCTGATTACTGGAATTTGGGGTTTGTACCACTGCAGGTATGTACCACCACCTAGGATAGAAGGAAAGTGATTTTTATCTCTGAAAGGAGTCAATGATGAATCTGAATAAGTTTGAAAAATTGTTTCCATCATTGATGTAGAATTTGAACAATAGAAAGACTGGCTAGTAGGTGATGAAGGGCAGTGTCAAAGGCAGAGTTACTGGTAATTAGAAGGTCTGAGAGTTCCACAGGAGGATACTGGGGTTCTGAGATGGAGTAGAGAAATACAGTGTATGTGAAGTGGTCAAGAGAGAGCCCAGGGTGCTCAGTAATGGTTTTGTGACATTCTTTCAAAGTAGTAATGACAGTATTGGGAGAAATGAGAGGTCATGCATGAATGGTGGCAACCAGGAGGATGAGTGAGTGTTCCTGCTTCTGAACATTTAAAGGAGCTTCTGGCTGGAGTGGAGGGAGCCATCAGTCTAACGCCACATGCAGGGGTTGTGGTAGGAATTCACTCCATGCTGAAAAGTGAAATGGACTTTGAAGTATGGTGGAATTAGGGATTGAGGACTAAGTGTTCTTTATCAAAGAGGAAGGAGAAAAATAAAGGCTTTTAGAAATCATTTGAAATGTTATTGTTTTGTCATGAATATTATTTCTCTCAGAGATGAAGTCTGCCACAGATCTAGTTGGAGCCAAGAAATTATGCACTTGAGGTTAGGTTTGCCAGTCTTGCTTGCTTTTTCTCCATGCTATCTTCTTTTGAATCATGCCATCAGGTTGAGAGGACACAGGAATCATCATCAAGATTTCATTATACATGATCTGGTCATATCATCATAGTCTAAAAGTGGAAGAGAAAAAAAGTTACAATCTTCACTCATTCAGCAAACAAACATTTCTTATTTATCTATGTGTGAAGCACTGTCCTAAACAATGGGGAAAGTGAAAAAAGACTAAATGCTATGCCTGCCCCAAGGACTTTGTGTAGTCTGGACAGTGAAAGGGCATCAGAGTGGTAGAAGCACTTGTATCTTCTCATAGTCCAACAGGGAGAGGAAGGGAGTCACATTTAACTGCAGGAATTTTTTCATATCCAGTCTCTAACTGATACCACCTTTACTTCAAGGGTTGAGTTTGGAAAGTCAAATTCCACCACTGCAGTGGAATGTCGGTCTTCATCTGAATCTCAAGTGACAGGATCTCTGGAGTTGGTGGAGCTGAGCTTAGGTTCCAGAGCCCCAGGGGCATCTGGAGCTGCCACAGTTATTAGGACAAAAGACAGTGGTGCCATCGGCCAGAACCCTCCATTGAACTTTCCGCCAAGCTTCAGAAGCAATTAGGAGAGAGGAAACCAGGGGATCCTCATGGAGTTGATGCTGTAGAGAACTGCTTCCAGTCCCTGAATCATGAAGGAATTTAATCTTTCTGTAATGTATACCATGCAGTGGCATCCTGAGGCTGTGTTTATGTGCCTTTATTTCACTCAATGTGTCATCAGGACTGATGTTCACACTGAAACATGAGGCAAGAATCTTCTTCCTTTCCTGTGATAAGCATGAGGGAGCACATCTGCCCAGATGTTCTGGATAATTGGTCACATTGCCAAGACCATCTGTATTTTCTGGCTGAAGGATTTACTTATCTACAACAGATGCATATTTCTGTGATACAACATAAAATAGAACTCAATGGATCATCATTTAAAATAACCAAAATACTAAAATATTTCAGATTTAGCTAGCTTTATTAACCTGGATGCTTAGGGAACAGGAAGTTTTAAATTTTTAAAAGTTATTTACAGTTTATGCTAGCATGGTGGTGCATAATTGTAATCCCAGCTACTTGGGAGGCAAAGGCAGGCGAATTGCAAGTTCAAGGCCAGCCTGGTCAACTTAGTGAGATACTGTTTCAAAATAAAATAAAAGTTCTAAGGATAAAACTCAGAGGTAGCGCTCCCCTGAGTTCAATCCCAAGTATCCAAAAAATGCTATTTATGGTTTATCGGTAATGCTTTCTCTCTCTCCTCTAATCTCACTATTAACTTAAATTGGTCATAATTCTAGATAATATCTTCTTATAGTTATAATATATTTAGAGATAGAAAAAAACCTTAGAAATGATGCTGCTGAATTAGTTGGCTTACCAGAACCACACAGTTAGTTGTGGCAGAGTCATATGTAAGAATATAAAACTTCATATAAATAGAACCCAAGAACATCCTGTAGATTGTTTTTCTTCACTAGGTTTCTAATAGGAATGCCCTTGTATGAATGACCCTTTCATTAAAATTAAATGAAGAACTATATCACAGATTATTTGGGAACTCTGGCTGGTCACAAAAAATGGTGATTTTCCATTAATAGATATTTGAAGATATTTTTGGTCATATTATTACTTTTAATTTTAGATAGTGTCATTCTTTAAAAAAACATAGTCTAAAGCAAAATTAGTTTTGATATCAAACAAAAACCAAGGTTGCTTTGAGTTATCCAGGGGCTTCTTGATGTTTTTATCAATTTAAATAAAAGTTCTACAACTCCCTTTAGATGAGATCGACAAGGTCATTGCTTATAGATGAGTCATCATTCTGCTACTGGAAAATGACTTGAGGAATAAACCATACGGAGATTTCAAAGAGCCTTGTTTCTCACTATGACAGTTATGCAAGTGGAAAGAATAGCCTTGAATCCAAAGAAAGGAACAGCTTGAGCCTGGCTACATCAGGAACTGAACGAAATATTCACCTCCAGAAAATGAACCTGTTTATTTCTATAACCATTCAGTTTGACCTTGATATTATTTATTTGCCTTCTGATGAAGAGATTTGCCAAAATAATCTCAATTAATATGAATATGCCCCTAGCTACCAGCATGTCTGTGACTTGGCTGATTGTAACTCTAATAAGGCAGATGTCAAGTTCAAACACAAATTTCTGTAATTCTTGGCTTTCAAAGAATGAGTTCATTATTCAGAACTAAAAGTCCATTTCAGACTGGAGGTCTTCATGGATAATAATTTATTTTGTCACTCAATATATCTCTAGATAATTTATTTTATCATTTTTTGGGGGGGATAGCCAGTACTGGAATCCATACACATCAAATTTTCATTGGTAACAATTAACATTCTTGAGACATTATAAAGAACTTGGTACTTTAACATAAGAACAAGAAAGAACAGGTTCATTTTTCTTTTTCTACACATCATATTAAGAATTTTTAAATCTTTTGCTTCTCCCTAATTTTTGAACAATTTCTTTGACAAGAAATCCAAAGGAAACTTTGAGTTTTCCCTTTGGCATTTGATATGTATGTAATAGACTTATAGACCATTGTCATTAGGTAATAATTACTGAGCTTCCACTACTCTATATTGCACAGTACTGTTATGATTTGGGTATGATTTGAAGATGTTCCTCAAAGGTTCACATGTTGGGATCTTGATCCTAGTGTGGTGGTAAGAGACAGTGTGGACTTTAAGAAGTGGGGCCCAGTAGCAGGTACTTAAGTTATTGAGGGGATGCTTATAGAAAGGATTAAGATCACTTTTGTGGGACCCCTGAGCCCTCCTGAGAGTGAGATGTGATAAGAGCAAGACCTACCCTTGAATCATTCTCTGGCTTCTTCTTTTGAGCTGTGCTCATTCCCTTTCATGGGCATTTCAGCAGCTGTGACACCATCTGCTTTAGACTTTTACCACAGGTGGAACCAAAGGAGCTGCTTGATCTTGGGATTTTAGTCTCCACAATTGTGAATTAAGTAAACTTCTTTACTTTATAAAGTTAACCTATCTCAAGGATTTTATAATAGTGGCAACTAATATAAATACGAAGATTTTCTCACATTCGTTGTGTACTCAGGAAACCTATATATTATTTGTTGCATCAATATCATGAGATATCTGAGACAGGAGCTTTTCACACCCCCCCCCCCTTTCACTGCTGATTAAATGAAAGCTCAGGAGCCACATAGTTTAATTCATATCCCATAATTAGTTTGTATCCCTTCAGAATTAAACTTTATAAAATGTTGATGATTCATTATGATATGGAATATTGGTCTGTATCTGTAAGGATCTACTTACACAAAATAAATGAACTAAATGTTTGTTCATTCTCCATTTTATTTTTAGTTTTCAAATTGTGTCATTATCTTAGGAACCAGACTTAAGAGTTCTTAGATACCCTTTAGTTCTGAGGGACATCATTTTACACTTCCAGGCAAAACTTCAAGTTTCAGTGCTACTTACCTTTAGCTCCCAGAAAAGGAAATGTCATGGTCTCAGAATTTCTTAACAGAGAGCTTTCTATGGATACAATCAGCTTACAGGGACCTGAGCAAGAATAAAAGCATCTCAAGAACCAGGACCATGATCATGGCACTGTCCTTTCCTTTCCTAGATACAGGAAATATGTCATCTATTCACAAGTTCCTTGAAATAACTTTCTGAGCTCAAATTGATTATAACATGACCCTTACAAGATGATTTCCAGAAAGGAGCTTGGCAATTATTCAAATCTTTATTTTAAAAAAGAAGAACTCTAAGACAGACACTAGTGAAACACTTGAACAAGCAGGGGCTGATCCATAGGCTCCTGGCTCCTAGAACTACAATCTTATCTTAAATAATGATAACTAGCTTGGAAAATGTCCCTTATTTCTTTTGAGCCGGGTGCTGTGGTGCGCACTTGTAATCCTAGTACTTAGAAGACTGAGACAGGAGACTTGTAGGTTTGAGGACATAGACAGTAATTTAGTGAAAGCCTGTTTCAAAGTGAAAAAATAAAAAGGGCTTGGGGTGTAGCACAGAAATAGAACACTCCTGAGTCCAATCCCCAGTACCACACACACACATATACACAGAAATTTGGCTTAAAACTTACAGTGCTCTTGCAAAGTCTCTCAGAATATTTTTCTTATGGATGGAGAAATAAAGGCATGAATATTAAAAGATGTATCCAAGGTATATCAGCCAGTAATTGGTAGAGATAAGCTATCACATGTGTGCTTTCCATTGGGCATAATCCATCCTCCCAACTCTCAACCATGATCACTAACCAACCCAAAAAAGTCCTTTTATTAAGATGATGATTCTAATCAGACTAATAATTCATTCAACAAATATTTACTGCTCACCAACTATATGCCAAGTAAGAATATTCATTAGTTTTTATATTCATTTATTTAAAATAAACTAAAATTAAATACTGTTCAATCTCTTTTTTCAGAGTAGTTATATTCTAAAGAGTTTCCACCCTGCTGAATTAGCAAACACTGAATCCTTGCTCTATAGAGGAGGTAAGTAGTTAGGTTTATGTAAGCCTTTGGTCACATCTTCATCAGTCATTAAATAGCCTTGTTTTATATGGGTTTTTATTTAAAGACACTGTACTTAACATAAATTGTTGATTCATTAACATTGACCCCGTGAATAATAGTATATAGATCATGACTAAAGGAAACATGTAGCACAAGTATTTTCTCTATAAGGCCTATTATAGACTTCTTGCACTTAGAAACACTGAATAGCACTTTGGCACTATGCTAAGGAGCACTATAAATAGCAAAATTATCAGCATAAGGCACAAAAAAAGTGAAAAAAACATGACACTAAAACTTGTTTACAGTAGAAGACCTGAAAGCAGGAAGCAGAGCCTCACCTTGTGCAGCTCCAGTCGGGGACCTCAACCAGGCAGTCATCAGGAAACTGAACATTTTCCCCTTCTCTGCACGTTTTTTTTTTTTTTTTTTTTTTTTTTTTTTCCGGTACTGGGGATTGAACCCAGGGACATTCTACCTCTGTGGTACATCCTCAGCCCTATTTTTAGTCTTTATTTTGAAACAGGGTCTCACTAAGTTGCAGAAGGCCTAAGTAGTTGAGGCTGATTGCAAACCCTGATCCTCTGATCTCAGCCTCCCAAGTACTGGGATTATAAGAGTGCGCTACCACACCTGGCCCCTTCTATGCACTTGATGTCCAAGAATGATCACTAAAGTCCTATGAGTATTGGTTTTCAGGTTACAAAATGCATTTTAGCAAATAAATGAATTCACAAATAGGGAACCCATGAATAATGAGGATCAACTACAATTCGATTCATTTTAAATTCACTAAAATTACTAAATTGGATAGTTAATAAATTCAAATTCAAAACACAACAGGATACATTTAAAGTAAAAATTAATTACCTATTCAGTAGTTTAAGATAAAATAAAACAAAATCTGATCCGTGTTAGGGAGCTGGCAATGTCTTTCCATAGGGAAACAGTAAGCATGTAAACAAATGGAAAATATATGGCTTTTGCATATAATTTATATGAAGGAAAAGAATAGGGCATGAAGGAGTCAAACGCAAAATTGCCTGGAGTTTTGCTTCCAAATTGGGCACTGGAAGTTATCATTAAGAACGTCTGTGCAGGAAGAACTGGTAAACCTCCCCTCCTGCTATTGCCTGGAGGGAGGATGTAAACACTCCACCGCTCATCCTGAAGGAGCACTTCCCCAAGATACACACACACCACACACACACACACACATACACACACACACACACACACACACGCACGCGCGCGCGCGCGTGCGCCCAAGCTACTCCAGTGAGTTGGCCTCTGTCCTTACCTGACACTTGTACTCTGGCAACCCCCCTCTGTTACACACATGCGCTGAGACCATTTACTCTATTCACTCCTGCAGTGCAGGAAGGGGATGAGACCATGTGAAATTCTGTTCAGGTATCTATCAAACAAGAGGTACCAGAGTTGATTTTCATCCAAGTGGAAAGAAGTAAGATTGATTCCAAGGTTTTCTAAGAAACATATGAACCCTTATCACAGAAGCAATCTTTTAGAGCTGGAATGAGCTTTAGAAACACTTGATTTCAGGTACCTCATGACAGAGAGACAGGACCCAAAGCACATTTGCCCAAGGTTATAGAGATAATTGTTTGCAGGACCTGGATAAAATAGATCAGTTTTAGATGACAAATTCATTTGGAAGAAGATGCACATTTGTGTGTTCCAGACTTAATAAATTTTGAGTGTCTGATCAAAATTGACTTGTCAGAGAACATGTGTGATATATTTAAATGTTAATTGGGTGAAATTAAGAATTCAATGTATTTGTTAAATGTTTAACTGCTGATTCATTTCTTCCTAATAGATAATCTGGTATGTTTTACCCACACACCAAATGGCGATGAGAGAGTTTTAATTTAAGCAAAGATACTTTTACTTACTAATTCTCAGCCTTCTGTAAAATCTACTTTAAGTATGAAACAAATAACATACAATAGGATTATAAAAGTCTGAGAAGTATCAAAAAAGTCTTCTATTTTAGTTTTTATGTTTAGTAGAAGTGTCAATATTCTCCCTGGACTAATTATATACTGTTAAAACTGTTCAATCTAAGAAATAAAGAGCTTAAAAATTCTCTAAGGATGGCATAAGTAAATAACCCACCACAAGCAAATAAAAAGACATATGAATGAGAAAAATGTGTAACGTATCTCAAATGATTAATAACTAGTATAAAAATTACTTCTAGATGGGAGAAGGAGGGCATTTAACTTCAAAGAAAAATGGGTTAAATATTTGAACTGGTAGTTCACCAAAGAAAGACATATGAATGTTAAGCACATGAAAATATGACCAGTCTTACTAATAATAGGTTACTAAAGTTAAAATTACACTGAAAAGCCATTATTATCTCATATCAAAATTTTATGTGTTGGAAATCAGGTACTTTTGAAAATTGCTGATGATAAAAAATAATGATAAAATAAAATAATAATAAAAATACCCATGGAAGGAATTTTGAGACTACCTTATAAAATTACATATTAATTTACCCTTCAATCAGCAATTTCATCTCTAGGAATCTATTCCAAGTTACTCTGGAAAAATAGACAAAATTATGTATTCACAAAGCTTTTCATAACTAGCCCTGATTGTGGTAGCAGAAATCGAGAACTACCAAAATGGCCATCCATGTTGTTCTCCTAGGGTTGTCATTACAAATTACTACAAACTGAATCTCTTAAAACAACAGAAGTTTACTGTGTCACATTGCCTTTTGAGCAGTCCTTGCCTATCCAATGTCCATCATAGTCATCCACAAAACACTTAAAATAGTTACCTACACATATGGGAGTCCTATGGGAAAATGATATACATGCTAGTGATTCCCAGTTTGCTACTTAACATCTCAGCCCCAATCATTCCAGGTTGCCTCAGTCCTAGCTTTATCACAGAAATGTGCAGATTATGAGTTTTCTTGAATTGGTGCAATAGGGTTGAAATATGTCACCACTGACACCTGTTTCTTTCCCAGGCAACAACAGATGGCTTGTAGGTTCCATGTTTTTGCTATGATCTTTTGTGCTCATTAGATTAATTTGTTCATCAGTGATAAAGTCCAATAACTCTAAAGTGTGCTGATGTGGGGGAGGATCCTACGATGATAAGGGAGTTTTATTCTAGTGGAAGCCCTTCTGTATGGAAACTTGAGGCCAGGGCAATGGAGGCTCCACCTTCTTGCTGCTCTTCTGGATCAACACCAACTCTTGTTTTAAGTGTATGCATATGCATGTATGATTATGCACTTGTACCCATGCCAGGGTGTAAATGTTGATTAATATTAACAGAATGCATTTATTGGTTTTGCTTTCACCTTCATATAAAGCATGGACTCCTGTTGTTCTCCATCTTTCACATGATTTTCTATGCATCTTTATTGCTCCATTTCAGGTTTCCTCCTTGAGTGCTTTAGAATAGGCCCCTTGGGGGAAAAAAGGCAAAGCTTCAATCATTATGGCTGCCTTCCTTCCAGCCTTTTAGCTTTACTACTCTTTTTCCAGGAATCTTTAATGTTAAGAAAAATGTTTTTCCAGAAATGTTTTAATACGAAGAAAACTTATTTTTCTAGTGAGTCTGGGATGGTATGTTACTGTCAAGCCCCTCATGAAGAGGATCTATGGACCAGAACTAAGAAGGCTGATGTAATGTGCTAGAAACCAAAAGTAGACTGCTAGTGTTAGGTACAACCTGCTAGAATTTAAGTATAAAATAAATGTTTCATATTTATACAAATATTTAAGATTTTGCATTCCTTATGGTTAAAATTTTTAAAATTTGGATGTATTACTATTTATACCATCTTGAGCTTATGCCGTGTCAAATTGTATGATACAAAACCCTGCCCAAGAACTCTTCAAAAAGCACCTGTGCCCGTGGGCCCCCACATTTTAAATAAAATGACAAATGGAAAGTGATGAGTGGGTCATGCTCCCTCTAATTGCAGTAACTTCAGTTGCTTTTTCCACAACATAAAATTACTTTAAATCTTACTTTCTCTTTTCCGTTATTACTAATTGCATTAACTGCTTTCTCAAACCACTTCAGCTCAAAATTCAAGGTACTCACTGAATGCTTTGGGGTCTGACTTCTTTCTTGGAGCTCTCCTAGAACTAAAGCAGCAGTTCTCTAAACTGAGAATAATTCAGGAAGTATATGTGCAAGGCATCACCTAGGGTGGATCTGGACAGCACTAGATTCTTATCATTGAGATTCCAAGGTGATTTGAACACTAGGTACACTGTCTGGCCATCAGGTGTATCAGTATACAATGAAAGTAAGTTTAGTCATAATTAGAATGTCCTGACAGCTCCTGCATCCATGAGAAGATATTCTTCAGGCACTGTAGCTCTAACATTGATGGGCAGAGAAGATCATGCAACAGGATGATTCTTCTAGTCTCTTGTCTACAAACCAAGTCACAACCATATGCTCTCCTCCAGAGCAAGACAGACTCACTCTCAGTTTCAAAAGAAAGGTGAGTATTCCAGACAAAGTGGTGCTTGCCTGTAATTTTTTTTTTGAAGAATGCCCATACTGTTTTTCATTAATGGCTATACTAATTTTAAATCCCACCAACAGTGTGCAAGGGTTACCTTTTCTCCATATTCTCACCAGCATTATCTATCTTTTGTCTTTTTGATAACTGCCAGTCTTACTGGAGGTGATATCTGATGTGGCTTTGATTTGCATTTCCCTCTTGAGGAATGGTAAGACTGTAGGCCATTTGTATGTCTTCTTCTGAGAAATGTCAATTTAGATCTGTTGCTCGGTTTTTGTTTTTGTTTTTTTTTTTTCATTAGTTTTTTTTCTTCTGTAGAACTTTTTACAATTTCTTAAAGATTTTGAACATCAACCTCTTGTCAAATATATTGCCAATATTTTCTCCTTGGTTTTCTCTGCACTCTCATGATTGTTTCCTTTGTTGTGCAGAAGACTTTTTAGTTTGATGAAATCCCATTTTTCTGTTTCAGCTTGTATTCCCTGTGCTTTGGAGGTCTTGTCCAAAAAAGTCTTTACCTATCCCAATGTCTTGAAGTGTTTCCCCTATGTTTTCTCCTCATATTTTCATTGTTTTGTGTCTTATGCTTAAGTTTTTAATCCAGGTACCATTTCTCTGCAGTAGGTAAACTGATCCATACTGATTACTTGCAAGGTACTTTTGTAAAGAAATAGTTTATACGTCTCAGTTCTGTCTACTGTTGACTTCTCAAACTTTACTTCTAGCACTTACGTGCACTCCTTGCTCTAGATCAGAGATTCCCAGACTTCCTTAGTTAACAGAGCCCTTGGTATCTCAATAACTTTCTTAATGATATCCCTGGGCAAAAATAAATGCCTAACAATTCCTTTTATTACATCTTTTATTATAAGTTGTTTGTTCCAAACAATTTAATTAATATTTATATTCTAACTTAGTAGCCAATTGAGACATAATTCATATAAACTAAAGGAAAAATATTTAAATGTTTTCTTAAAGAGTCACAATTATCTTTTAATGGGATCTGTGTACTTGTTGGATACTGAACAACTTCTCAGACACTGGAATTAGATTAGACATTCCCATCTACATTTCCTGTTCTACTTTGATTTTCTCATGGCACTTGCTTTTATCACATCAATGTCTAAGAGCCCACCCTAGCTTCACAAAGATGTCATGTCATCAGAAAAATGTGTGAATTTTTTAACTACTTTGGTGTAGTACTTTGTGTGGGAAAGCATAAATGTAGACCATCATTGAACTTCTCACTGTGTACCAAGGTACCCTGGGACACTAGCAAACTTGCAGGGACACCACAGATACTTAAAATTTTTGCCAGAGATGCAATGATGCCTTAAGTTTCAGCCACATTTATTCAGTAATTTCCTTTACCCATACCTACTATGAGCCTTTCCAAATTTCAAATGCCATTTCTTTTCCTCTGGGATATCTTTCTTGCTGGCTCCTAAACTGAAAGTCTTCCTCCTGTCAGATAACTTATCACACTACACTGTAATCCTCTCTCAATTTGCCTACTTCCTTCCTCAGCCACAGACTCTTTAAAAAAAAGACTAGGGTCATTACATTCACCTTGTAATCCCAGCATCTAACATAGTGTGCCTGATACACAGGATCTCAGTGCAGGTCTGTTTTCTGAGGAAAGATGCTATGGTCTACTCATAGACCACAATAGGAGGAGGATTTTGAGGCTGTCTTTGTTATGTCTAGTTGTCTGGGATTAGATTTCTCCAAAAGCAAACCCTGAATTTCAGAATTCGAATGCATTAAGTTTATTGGTGAAATGATGCCAGGTGTGGGGAGGTAAGACAGAACAGGGAAAGAAGCCAATAAAAGGCACCTTCTGATTCAGGTTACCATTGTGGACAAAAGGGGCTCAGACCCACTTGGAAACCTCAGGAAACAAGAAGGGCTTGCGCCAGCAAAACTATTCATCCACCAACTCCCAGGAGGCACTACTGGGCTGATTGTGCCATCAGTCCTGAGCAGGCTGAGTAGTCTCTGGTGACAGAGAAAGGTCTTCAGAGGACTTGCCATTGGAAATCATTGCATTGGGTGGATGGGAACGATGAGAACCGAAGGCACAGGGCAAGACTGTGAAACCATCTGCTACATGAGAGAACCTTGGATGGAAAAATGAGAGGGCAGAAGACATATTTAATAAGGGAATTTATGTCACTGTCACTTGTCAAATATCCATATGTTGATTTTTCTTTCACATAACAAGCCTATTTTTATATACAACACCATTTTTTTTTTACAAGTAATCAGTATGTGCCAGATTACCTACTGCAGAGAAATAGTACCTGATTGGACAGACCAGTCAAATTTCTTTATTTTCACTCCACAGGAAAACTGTCACCCCACCTGAGAAGGAAATAGATAATAAATAAATAATACAAAAACTAGATTGCTTTAAAAGACAAATTACAAATGTCAGGGGCTTCATTTTATAAATATAATTATTAAAAACATGCAATAAGGTTAGACTTACCTTCAAAGCTGTGGAATACTAAAGTGAAAAATAGGGGCTTTTTATAAGCTACTGATTCTATAAATGCTTGACAGTACTTTTGATCTGATTTCTGAGGGATGCCTTTTACCAAAGGACATTCATTGTCTAATCTATATCAAGTTTGTTATTTTATTTTATTCACATTACTGGTCTGATAATTTACATAGTTTATTTACATCTGAGTAAGTCTGTCAATATGGGAGACAATTAGTAAATTAACTACAGATCTCGATTTAAATTATTGATCTGTATGTCCTAGTTGCATGACCTTGTGCAAATTATATGCTAAATTTCAGTTTACAAGGGGAAATATGGAGAACTGAATGTAACATGACAGGAAATGTGAAAGGCTTATATGGTGTGACACATGTGAAGTACTTAACATGGCCGGGTCCAAGTTTAAGTAAGCATGATTTTTTTTTTTTTTTTTTTTTTTTTTTGGTATGGAGGATTGGACTCAGCTAGGGGTATTATACTTCTGAGATACAACCCAACCCAACCCAACCCTTTTTATTTTTTTTATTTTGAAACAGAGCCTCACTAAGTTGCTGAGGTTCTCGCTAAGTTGATGAGGGCCTTGCTAAGTTGCCAAGGCTGGCCTTGAACATACAATCCTCCTGTCTCCTCCTCACAAGTACGAGGATTACAGGCATGCACCACCATGCATGGCCTAAGAATGAATTTAGTTTTAGCCATTGTTAGACTTAAACATGCTGAGCTTGTACAATCAGAAAGATTGTCATTCTTTTATTTTTTAATGTGACTTCAAATTTAAAATTTCAGGGAAATGTATTTTTTTATTAAAATTTGGGGGAAAGGAATAAATTCCATAGCAAGCTAAGGCCATTAAATACATAGACTTATAAAACATAAAAATAGTAATCCCAGCATTCGGGAGGCTGAGACTGGAGGATCCGGATTCACGGCCAGCCTCAGCTACCTAGTGAGGCACTCCACAACTTAGTGAGACTCTGTTTCAAAATAAAGAATAAAAAAATAGTGCTGGGGGTATAACTCGGAGGTAGAATGCCCCTGAGTTCAATCCCCAGTACCGCAAAAAATAAATAAATAAATAAATAAATAAATAAATAAATAAATAAATAAAAATACTATAGTGATATGTGCATGCCCATATTTAGAACAATACAATTCACAACAGCCAGATTATGGAACCTACGTAGATGTCCATCAACAAATTAATGGATAAGGAAAATGTGGTATTAACACACAATGTAATTTTACTCAGCCACAAAGAAGAACAAAAGTATGTTATGTGCTGCAAAATGGATGGAACTAGAGAATATTATTAAGTGATATCAGCCAGTTTCAGAAAATCAAGGGTCATATGTTTTCTCTCATATGCGGAAGCCAGAATAAAAATAGGAAGCAAAAGGGACTTTAGTCAAATGAGGAGAGAAACATGTAGACTAGTGGAAGCAGATGGGGAAGGGAGTTGGAGAGGGGAAACATGAGGATTGAGGAGGAAGGGAATATTTCAAATAAGCTTATGTCCATACAAGAAGCCTTCACTACCAATCTCACTAATATGTATGGGAAGAAGGAGAAGTGAGGTAAGATATGGAGGGAAATTACACCAAGTGATATATGTATGTATGCTTGTTTCACGGCATCTTACTACGTTGTATAATTACATTGCACCAATAAAAGTATAAAAATAAAACATACTACAAAGTGCATATGCTTTCTACCAGAGCTAAGCAGTAGCAGATGTAAACTTGCAGTATTATATGAAGCAAAAGAAATTTGAAAGCAAAGCTTTGGGATTATGGCCATTTTGTGGCTATAAATTTAAACATTCAATTCAGGGGATATTATTTATAATATGAAATTTCAGTGTTAAGAAAATAAAATTTGGGAAGATTTTATATCTGTGTTTTGTTTAAACTAGCGTTCTTCTAGAAAAACGTATTTCTCATTTTCCTAGATTCATTTTGACCTCTCTCTCGTTGTCTTTTATGGTTGACAGAAGTGGATATTGGCTGCTTTTAGAAATATTTGTGCTCCCACTACAAATGGAACCATGCTGAGTCATTAGCAACATGAACAGCCCCAGCAATATGAGAATGTTAATTTCTTGGTTAGAGTATAAGATAATCCATAATTGTGTACTAATTGTAAGAGCTGAGTCACTTAACTACAATGGCACAGATAAATACCTAGGGATTTCAGATTAAAGATTAGAAAATGATTTGTTCTTCATTTTGGGTATTTTGTGGAAAAAAGACTATCAGCTGAGAACATTTTCAAGCTATCCACAAATGAAAAGAGATCCATATATGTGAGATCCAAATATATATACATATATATATTTGCTAAGTATAATGGATATGAAAAATAGAAGCATTCTCAGATATCATTTTATGAAAAAAAAATCTCTTAAAGTCGCTTTGCATTTGAACATTCTGTAATTCTGAACTAACTCGATTGGGAAGGAGTAGATTTAACAAAACAAAAGGGACCATAATTCATTCCTGATCCTTATATGTAACCCCTCCTGTTAAAGTTATTATTACTGTAATATTTCAGACTTAAATGTGTTATTTTGATGTACTTTTTTCATTTCCCAGTAATTTTATTGGACACTAAGTACTCTTGGCTCTATTTCCCGGTGGTGTTCATATCAACCCTCTTGTTTCCGGTTTGCACTCACAGCCCTGGTTCAAGCTAACATTGCCTCTCATCTAGCCTCTTAAAGCAGGCTACTAGCTGATGTTTAGCTCTTGTCCATTGCAATCCTTCCTACGCATTGCTGCTGCTGGGTTAATATGCCTCCAAAATAGTTTCAATCCTGCCAGGCATTTGAAACAAATAATTGATGGCTTTGGCAGTGCCCAAACTCCAGAGCCCAGTAAATGAGGCTATTTACAATATGGCCACATTGTTTGACAGCTCCTTTTACCTGGCTTCTATTCACTCCGAATTTCAGACACTTCAAAAAGCTTTGCATCCAACCAACACACACAGTTCCAACTCTGAATCTTAATTCTACTGTTTTGAGTCTCCTTGTAATATCTACTAAGGCTCTGAAAAACCTTTCCCAATCTGGGTTCTGACTACCTCTCTTATGCCTCTCCACACCTTCACCATCAACAGCACTAATAAGGTAAGCATCACTACTTCTAGCTCAGATCATCTGCTTCTGAGAATCATTCTGAATTTCTCTGCAGACAGCAACATTGACAGATCGGATCTGGCACTTATGATAAAGTTATTTGCCTTTTATCACTTAGTTTTTCAATGGAATTTGAATTAAAAATATGTGGTAGATACAGGCTAGATTTTATTGGATCAGGAAGAAACTAAGATAAAAAAATAAAAGTCAAAGACATTTCTCCAGCTTGCTGAGGACTGAATTTAATACCCGTTTGTCAGAGAAAAGCTATGTAGACATGGGCACAATCAAATCTATCACACAAAAGTGCTATAGAACAAGAAAGATTAAATATACCCTTGGTTGATTAGAGAGGAGAAAAAGAATGTTGCCCTGAACTGTTTCAGGATTCTTGCACAGCCTCCTTTGTACTGCACTCTGGGAAAGAAGACCTTCAACAAATCAGAGACCTAGACTCTCTTGCTCTGTAATTGAATTCTGGTAGGATCTCTAACACATCTTTCCTCTACAATTTACTTATCTTTCTATAAAACAAATGGACTAGCTTTCTGTGCACCTGCCACTCTTACCAATTACGTTATGAGGTATGAATTATATAAAACTACATTTATTTGTTGTAAATACTTTGAAAACTGTGAGTACCCAAAAGAATGCTCTTAGATATGTGTGCTTTACGATATTTTATAGAAATTCCTCCTCAATCATTCTTTCATGGCATTGAATTTAGGTGATTATAAGATGTCTGCATTATTAGAAGTGAACACCAGATTGACAGTTTCTCACCAGAGCATCTTTCCCCTTTCCACTCCAAAATGAGTCCTTTCTCCCTTCCTAGTCACAGAAGGCATGACCTTCTTAAACACTAATATGCTTGCCAGGAAAGTATTTTTAGCTTGCTATTTTTTCAACCTCATTAGTTGGCTTCTAATTTCTGCAGGCTCTAAAATCCACCATTGTTTAGCACCAGTAATTTCTATGTTTTAGCAAATGTGAAGGAATTCAAAAGACAGATTTTTTTTTGTTTTAAGAATCATAATATGTATCTTTTGGGAGGAGGCTGTGGAAATTATTTATTTTTAAATACTCTTTATTGATGCAGTATGGTCGCACATCATAATGTAGTTCACAGTGATAATGTCATACATGCACACAGCAGTTGGTGAGTTTCCCCTATCTCCTTAAAAGCAATAGAATTGACTACAGATACAGTGAGGCACAACTGCTACTTGGGAGGCTGAGGCAAGAGGAAGAAAGCAGGAGGCCAATCTGAGCACCTTAGAAAGACCCTGTCACAAAGCAAAAAACAAAAGGGGCTGGGGTTGTAGCTCAGAGATAAAGTATTGATAGGGGGAGAAAGCCTCTTTTCAGTCAGAGATCACTCAACACACTGTGTTCCCGTTAAATTATTACTTACTCCACTTCCATTTTTCTCTCAACAGTCTCTTAATTGGTTTAAGAGGAAAACAATAGAGATAACTTAAATTAACTAAAATGTGGAGGTATTTAGTAACTTTCACTTAATAAACATCATGCACTTACCACAGTAGCAGTATGTCTTCCTATTGTCATTGACAATACCTTAAATCCATTGAGTTCACAGAATGGTATATTAACACACTTTCTACTAATTGCTATACTTATCTAATTTTCTTTAAGGTAATTCAGTGTTTATTAGTTTAATTGAATAAGCCTATGAACTTCTTTATCACCAATCTTTTAAAATGGAAAAGAAAAAAAAAAACAATAAAATACCTATCTGTAGACATCCTAATTATCAAGTGATTTCTAAACCATAATAGGAGATGGCTCCCAGCTTCATTTGTTTGTACTTTCTAAAGGATTTGAGTTCTATGGGTATGCATTGACTCACCTAAAAAGACATTTGTAATCTATTTAGGTGAAAAATTTAGGAGCCTTAATTTCCTTGACAGAATAACAACACTTCTGCTTCACTACTGAAAACATTCATATTTCTTTATAATTAACAATAAAACTCAAAATAGCTGCCCTTCAGTCATTCTCCAGAAAGTTGCTGTCAAAAATGAATTTCAGATTAGTGATACTAAAAAGGCATCATAAAAGCAACATCCATGTCAAGTTATTTCCTTTCTAGCAAGTTCTAATAAGCAATGCACTTGGACTATATTTCCTTAATACCCTACCAAACTGCCTCCAGTACCAGTAGACCAGCTGTCTCCTTCAAAGTTTTCTCCCACTGTGTTGGGTACCACCACCACATTAGACCTCTGCCACTTCTAGAGAAACTAATATCTCCTTCTGGATATCAACAACTTTGACCCGGTACCACCTACTCTGTCGAGTACCACTGCAGATGCCATAATTCAAAATGCTGGTATTCTGAACATATAATGCCCACAGGAACTCTTATCTCTAGAATCTACATAGTGCCAAAAGTTTCCTGATCATCATGAAAATGATATTCTGGTGGGTAACTCTCCCAAAATACTCAGACATTTTTCAAATCCAGCAGAGTATTCCACATGGGCTCCAAAAGCCCAAAATGTTATTTTATTTTATTTTTTATTTTGTGCACTATAATTTTACATCATATTGGGGTACAGAGTGTCAGACAAATACATAGATACAGTTCTTGGTGCCCTCCCTACTGGGTCTCTCCTCCTTCCTCACTCTCTCCATGCATGCCTTTGATATTGAAATCGGTAGTTTTACATACATTCATAGCATTATTTCAACTGTCACATTCTTTTTGATTCCATCTCCCTTCCCTACTCCTCCTCAGTCACTCCCCTTGATTCTATACTCATCTAGCTGAAGTTGCCCTTATTTCCAAATATCTCTTTAGCTTTCACATATAAAAGAAAACATGTATCTACTTGTTTTTGAGACTGACTATACTCACTTAGTATGATATTTTAGAATTCCATTCATTTTCCTACAAATAGCATGATTTTTTTTCTTCTTTATGGCTGAAAATTCCATTGTGTGTACATACCAGAATTTTGGGATACATTCATCTGTTGACAGATATGTAGGCTGGTTCTATAATTTGGCTATCTTAAATTGTGCTGCTATGAACATGGATATGCAAGTGTCATTATAATATTCTGATTTCATTTCCAACACTCTTTCACAATAAAAATGCTAAGTAAATTAGGAATACAAGGAACCTACCTTGACATTATAAAGAGTATATACAATAAACCCAAAGCCAGCATCATTATGAATGGGAAAAAAAGGATGCCCATTGTCACCACTACTATTCAACATAGTACTTGAAACTCTAGCCTCAGCAATAAGACAGGAGAAAGGAATACAATTGGGAAAGAAAAACTGAAACTGTCTTTGTTTTCTGATGACATGATCCTATGAAAATCCATTGTCATTTTTCACAGACCTAGAGAAATCAGTTACAAAATTCATATGGAAAAACAAATGATCCAAAATAGCCAAAGCAGTTCTCAGCAATAAGAACTATGCCAGAGGCATCACAACACCTGACTTCAAATTATACTACAAAGCAATAGTAATAAAAATGACATTGACACAAAAACAGACACATAGAAAAATAGAACAGAATAGAAAACTCAGAAACAAAGCCCCATATCTATAACCAATTGGTCTTTGATAAAGGCACCAAAGACATATACTTGAGAAAGGACAGCCTTTTCATCAAATGGCTCTAGAAAACTAGTTATACATATGCAGAAAAATGAAACTAAACCATAACCTCTCATTCTGCACAAAAGTCAACTTGAGATAGTTCAAAGACCTAGAAATTAAACCAGAAACTTTGAAACTGCCAAGAAAGGGCACAGGACCAACACTCCAACATATATGTATAGGTAGAAACTTCCTCAATAAGACCCCAAAAGCACAACTAATTAAAACAAGAATTGTCAAGCACAGTGGTACATACTTGTAATCCCAGCTACTTAGTGAGGCTCTCTGCAACTTAGTGAGACCCTGTTTCAAACTAAAGAATAAAAAATAGGGTTAGGGGTGTGTGGCTCAGAGGTAGAATGCCCCTGAGTTCAATCCCCAGTACTGAAAAAACAAACAAACAAAACCAAGAATTAGTAAATGGAATAGCTTAAACTAAAAAGCTTCTGCAAAGCAAAAGGAAAAACCATCAAGAATCTACAGAAAGAACCTATAGAATGGGAGATCTTTACCACCTACCCATCAAATAAAGGTCCAATATGTAGAAAATATAAAGAACTTAAAAGTCGTAACATTAAAAAGCTCAATAAAAAAAGGCAACCAAACTGAACAGAGTCTTTTTAAAAGAAGAAATACAAATGGCCAACAAATATATGAAAAATATTTAACATCTTTAGCAATCAAGGAAATACAAATTAAAACTACACTGATGTTCTAACTCTGGTTAGAATGGCAATCATCAAGAACACAAATAATAATAAATGTTGGTGAAGTTGTGGGGAAATAGTAACCCTATTCCATTGTTGGTGAAATTATATATTAGTGCAAACACTATAAAGATCAGTATAGAGGCTCTGTAAAAGACTAGAAATGGAACTACTGTATTACCCAGCTATGCAATTCCTCAGTATCTTTCTAAAAGAATTAATCAGAATGCTATAGTCATACATGCATATCCATGCTTATAGCAGCACAATTCACAATGTCCAAATTATGAAGCCAACCTAGGTATAAAGAAAATGTGATATCTACACACAATGGAATTTCACTTGGCCATAAAGAAAAACAAAATAATGCCATTTGTAGGAAAATGGACGGAACTGGAGAATATTATGCTGAGGTCATTGAGTCTCAGAAAGTTAAGGATCATGTGTTGTTTTTTTTTTTTTTCTCATATGTTGAAGCTAGAGAGAAATTAGGAAGGAAAATTACTCTAGATAAATGAGGAGAGAGACCAGTAGGGTAGTGGAAGGAGATTGGGAAGGTATATGGAGAGGTAAAAAAGGAAGACTGATGAAAGAAACATTTAGAATAATACTATGTCCATATATAAAATTATCACTACCAATCTCACTAATATGTATTGGGTGGGATATGGAGGGAAACACACCAAGTGCTATGTGTGTATAAGTTTGCATCACTTTGAACCTCACTATGATGTATAATTACAATGAACCAGTACAAGCATAAAAAATGTATCGATAGTATCTAAAGAAGTTGGACATGGTGGTACCCACCTGTAATCCCAATACTTGAGCGGCTGAGACCGGAAGATCACAGATTCATGGCTGGCTTCAGCAAATCAGCAAAGCCATCAGCATCTTAGTGAGACCCTGTTTCAAAATTAAAAATTAAAAATAGGACTGGGTGTGTAGCTTAGAAGTAGAATGCCCCTGAGTTCAATGCTCAATAGCACAAAAAAAAGAACATAAAAGGCAGTATTTAAAGAAATAACCATGTTTTTCCTTCAAGAGTTCAATAAATTTTATCTAGATATTTCTTGCTCTCCTGAATTAGGGGTCAGCAGTCTCTTTCAAGTCATTTTTTTTTAAAACTGAAGACTCAGTTTGCTGATATGATCAGAAAGCTGTCTAAATAATTTCAGTTTTCACATGGAAAAAAGCTCTGAAGCATGTACCCACATATTTTTTCCTTAAAATATCAATGGTTAGGAATATGAGGTCCAGTTCTTTTTATGAGGTTCTGAGACTATTCTGCTGTATTTAAGGAACACATTCTAACCTGAAGCATATAGAAGAGCTTTGGGGAAATCAACAGAGCATTTTTGTATAAATGTCAACAGATACTTCTCTCAAACTTCTGGTAAAGTTCACTACATAAACTTGGGTGCTTTTGTGTACATATGTACGTATGTGTTAGTGTGTATGTATGTGTGTGTGTGTGTGTGTGTGTGTGTGCGTGCATAAGACAATGGTATTATTGTGAGTTACTATATTAACCATATTAATTCAGAGGAAGCAAGAACTCAAACCTAGAGATGATCATTATAATGGAAGTCTCTAAAATTTTAAATAATTAAATGAGAATAAAAAAGAGTGTATCTAGTTTTCAGAATCATAGTAAACCCTGCTAATAGGATATAATGATCTAAATGTCTGTGTCTCCCCAAAGTTAATCTTAATACCTAATTCCCCATGTGATAATACTGATAGATGGAACTTCGTGGGTAGTGATTAGATCCTAAGGGTGGAAGACTCATGAATGGGATCAGTATCCTAGCAAAGAGGCTTGAGGTATTTCACTCACTCCTTCCACTATCTGAATATGCAGCAAGCCCGTGCCATCTATAAAGCAAGCATGAGCTCTAAGCTGATATGGAATCTGATGGCACCTTGATCTTGCACTTCCCAGACTCCAAAGCTGTTAGCAAACTCATGTTGTTTATAAATTATCCAGTCTAAGGTATTTTGTTATAGCAGCCAAATATAAACTAAGACATAGAAACAAAGGCAGTTGGAAGAAGTATGACTGCTTTTATGAGAATAAAATTTATCTTGAGAGCTCATCTGTATCCTTCAATATTTAACCTAATGTTATGTTTAGTTGTTAGATTCAGCAGATTACTATGACTGAATGCATATTGATGGGGATGGTCAGGATATCAACAGCACATCAAAATAAAATTTTAAACTTCACATTCTACATGAGAATGTTAAGTTCTCTGATCTGTAGCTGATTCATATTTTAAGAGAACTGGATTAGGTAGAGAGTAATGAGACCATCTTTAGTCCTAGTTTCCTGATGTGACTCCAGTCTATTCTAGAGTCGTAACTGGCTTCTCATTCACACCAGTCGTTCACTGGATTAGTCATTCTCTGGAAATAAAGATTAGAAATTCCATGAGAGTTTTTCCACTTGAAAGCACTCCTGTTACTATATAGAACAAAAGTTCAATATAAGCAAGAATAGAGATCTGAACAGCACAAATTTTCTTGGAATAGCCATACACAATTCAAGAGATACAATATTGTGCATGGAATGTGTCCTGTTATGTCCCTAGGCCTTCAGAAATCATTATGTTGAATAATCTATAATGCCGGATACTTCATTTCAGTATCACTTTCTGTCTCCTTATCTAACATAGCTAAAATGAATTAGGGCCTAAACTATATTATCATGGACTCTCAGAAATGATTATAATCTAGGGAGATGAAAAAAGTGACTTTTCTTTGATCAATATAGAATTTAATAGGTAGTATCTGAGCTCTTAGAATTTCTTTTTAACATTTGGGTCTGTTTTCATTAGAAAAATAATAGTTCATTATCTAGCAAATAGCTGTTCTTATTACCTTACCTGTGTTTTATTACTGTTCCTGTGGAAACCTTGAATTATGTAAATAGCTCTAAGAAGATATTTAGCTGAGGACCATTCATGATTCTTTTTTCTTTTTTGATAATTTAATTGTCATAATTTGTGATTTAACAGGGACTTAAATGTCCTTACTCCTATTACTAAATTTCTGAAAGTGATTTTCCTCCTCCTCCTTTGCCCTCTTGTCTTCTTCTTTATCTCTTATGTTATTAAGGGATAAAAACTGAGGCCAGGTAACTGTCAGATTTTTTAGTATAGCAACTGCAAGACAAAAACAGTGTTATTGTTCTTCATATCTTAATATTATAACTACTTTCAACTCTAATTATCAAAGTGTCTATTTAGAGAGACTGACTTATTTTAAGTGATACTATTTTTTAACCACCTTTCTTTTTTGTCAGAATGAAGCAGAGGGTGACTGAGACATCCTCTGATGGCTGCTTCCTTGCTATTGTGATCTCACTTTTCAATGACAGATAGGAACTGGTGCTCAAATTGTCCAGCCCACACAAACCCACTATATCAGATTCTGAGTGTAATTTCTATGCCTTACGTTAAAAATACCACTTTTTCAAAGGTTGGAAACTTCCTAATGGATAAGGTTGTCATTTTAGAATCAAAAGCAGCCTGGTACAGACTTAGAAGTTCTGCAAATAGAGGACAATTGCTATCTTTAGTACCCAATGGGTGTCTTTTCCAGTGATGGACTAGGACATATATAACTGTTCAGCTCTCTGGAGGAGAAAACAATCTGATTTGTGCCATATGTTGATTTACAGGATGTAAATATCACCACCATGGCTGACTTCAAACTACCCATATGATGTCACTGAATATAGAACTGAGAGTAGATGGGCATTAACCCACCATTATACTCCTGTGCAGATATAGCGGATGTAAGTAATCTCAAGAACATAGGCAATAATAGCAAATTGTAGTAAAATAATTAGCAAGTGACATGTTCAGTGCTTACTGATTTTGTTAATATATCTTACTTAATTATAGATTATCTAATACAATTTTAGAAATGAAAGTCTTTAAACACTGACTCACACATTCTTACACTGACCTTGTCCCTCTCACCGTGTCTGCTTCTTCTCAACAATGGTCCAGAGGGGAGGAGGATAGCTAAGAAAATATTTATTGGTCACTTAATTTATTTAAAGCACTATTCTTAATAATTTACACATCAATATATAAGATACATAAATTGTAGTGCATTTACTATGGTAACACTAGTTACTATGTAAACACTTGGACATTTCATATTCAGAACAGACTTATGAAGTGGGCATTAATATGCATTTTATTGATGAGGATACTAAACTTATACATGGAAAGATACTACCCCAAGCCTATACCTTACTGTAATAGGAATTAAGTAAATATTAACATTCAGGTGAGTTAGACTTGATATTTCCCCTTGTTATTTATCCTTCTGGTAGCTTGGTGGTACAAATTTTACTATTACTTTCTACATATGATGGAAACTGGAATTCAGAAACATTAAAAAATGTTTTCAAGGGCATATAGATCATAAATATAGAAGACTGTCCACTTACGAAGTTTAATTTCCACCTACCTCAATATGCTTTCTACTTTAATCTCAACATGTTTCTTTTGTTGAAGATACAGGTAATTTGGTTTACGGAGTTACACTTAAGTTTTGGAAATAGGGTGTAAACTTCTCAACAGAAGCATTTACATATTAAAATTAGTAAAAAGGAGAGGGCAATGCTTAATATAAAATAATAGATCTGTAACCATAAAATGACAAAGAATAGCTATGAGCCAAGGGAGGTCATATTTCTGATGATTGGGGTCTCCTAATGCTTTATCACCTATATTTCTTATTTCATTCACCAAAGAAAAACATGCCTACTCAATATTTGAACATACTGCTTACTTAAACTAGTGAATGTTATATTCAAAAGCTTTATCTTTCTGAGCAAAAGAGAGGGTTGATTCTCTTTTTTTTTTTTTTTTTTTTTTTTTTTGGCGGTACTGGGGATTGAACTCAGGGGCATTCTACCTCCGAGCTATACCCCCAGCCCCATTTTTTATTCTTTATTTTGAAACCGAGTCTCACTAAGTTGCGGAGTGCCTCACTAGGTAGCTGAGGCTGGCCGCGAACCCGGATCCTCCGGTCTCAGCCTCCCGAATGCTG
>PVLC010010242.1:0-20495 GCA_004027655.1 Graphiurus murinus | reverse complement strand
GGGTTGATTCTCTATCTTTTTGGCTTTTTCATTCTTACTAAAGGCAGGTGTTCTTAATGTGATGGGAAAATGACTTATGGCAGCCCAACTTCATACCCTTCTTTACGCATTTCAAGAGAAAATAATACTCTTTCTACTTCTGTAACTTCTATAAATAATAAACTCAGTATCAAGTATCTGATTGTTTGGTCTGTATGACATGTCCTTTGTTGGACCAACCCCACAATCTAGAAGAATAAAATACTATCATAGGTCAGGCCTAAGTCACACCTTCAACTCCATGATGGGGGCTGAGAAGTTGGGTACTACTAAGAGTAGATAGGGAGAGTTAGGCCAGTTAATATAGTAATATATTTTCAAAACAGTAGTTGATAGGGTTTATTAATAGCTTAAAATAATAACTGTATAAGAGTCTACTATAATAAACTTCATTCTTTTAATGCCTTCTACATATCTTGTGCCTACTAGTCTGATTATTGGTCAAGCAGGATTTATTTGATACTGACAAGGTCTTTACCAAGAGTATATGCAGAGTACTAGAATTGATTGCATGACATGAAGACCACTCTATCAGATACTTCTTCTTGGATTTTCATAAATTGAAGTCACATATAGTTAGTTAATGAGTTGACAAACAAAGACAACTTTTACAGAAGCCCCTTTTTAAAGCCTAATAATGTTGCACCACTATGAGTCCACCCATGGGAGGGACAATTAATTCTAAATGAAGTAAACTGAACCCCAGCCTCAGGACTGGCAGTCTCAAAATACTCTGAATACTTACCATGATAGTGCCTCTTAAAATCCTCCAAATAAAGGCCAAGATATTAAATTACACACTAGGATGAAATAACTCTTTTATTCCTAAACATCAATCAATGCTAAAGAGTAAGGCAACTGTCTTTGAAAAATATAAGGTCAGCCAATAAGAAAATAAGTATATTCAACTTTACAGTTGTCACATTGGTGAAATGTAAAATTTATGCATGAACCTCATTGATGTTAAAAAAAAAAAAAAAAAAAAACAAAAGCAAAGTGAGTAGATTTATTCTATTTCTGGAATTGATGGTATGAGGTACACTATACCTTTTGCATAGTAACTTCAATAGCTTCCTGACATACATAGCAGCCAGATTCCTGATAAGGTAGGAAAGTGGTGTGGACCAAAAAAAACTTGGAAGGAGAACTAGGAACAAGAGAACCATTCCTTGTAGAAAACGGGGTGAGCTCTGACACCTGGTACATTTTCCATGGTGCAACCCTGTCCTCTGTTTTCAGGGTGCCATATCTCTCTATTTTGCATGCTTCCTAAGGATTAATGATAGAGGAATAGTGTGAACTCAGAGAATCTAAAATACTATTTTTATCTTTTAATATATACATATAAATTAAAATAATCTAGAAGTAGAGTAATTTAGTCCTCCATTTCCATCTGTTCCATTATTTTTCCCTCTCCTGTTGCTTTTTAATTCAGAAGAAAAAGATAAGCAGAAAACTTCATGTGAGCTGTTCTATCACTCTCAAAATGCTCCAATTTTCACAGAGAAAGGTTACCACCTCCAGACATTAAAACCAAATAAGAGTCAGGATCTCCATTTTGTTTGGGCCAATCAGATAGATGTGCAAGAGAAAAGTAGGAGAAGTGAAAAAAGGCCATGTTCCTGATGTTCTTGTACTTGTTGGTATTAGCACAATCATGGAGGAACTGGGGTTTTCTGCAACAATCTTGGCCAAAGTTAAGTTACATGTCTCTGATTTTGTTAGTATCAAGAAAGGGGGCATGATATGGACACTGATTTTATTTTAACATTTATATTTAATTTACTTTAAATCAACAATGCAAAACTAGCAGGTATAACAGGAATTTACATGTATCAACAAATTTATGATATCTAGACTTCCATCAAAGTGATATAATTCTGTAGCCAAAATTCCCATGTCAGTTTCCTATTTTTGAACCACCATATCTCAATTGTGAAAAGATTGTAATATTCCTGGGTTGGAAGATCAAGAGTATGTTTTAAGAGGAATTACTGAGACAAATCTAGAACAAACTCCTTCAGACCTTATGTATTAGTCAGGGCTCTCCAGAAAAAAAGAACTAATATGGTGTGTGTACATAGAAAGATAGATAGATAGAATTAAAAAAAAAGATATTTTAAGGAACTAGCTCACACATTTGTGAAACCTAGCAAGTTTAAAATCTGCAGGGTAGTCCAGCAACCTAGAGACCCAAAAGAGGTTTGATGTTGTAGTTCAAGTATAAAGACCCTCTGTTGATAGAATTCTCTCTTCCTCAGGAAAGATCAGTTTTTTTGTTTTGTTTTTTTTTTGTTTTGTTTTGTTTTTTTAATCTTAAGACCTTCAAGTGATTAGACGAGGGTCACCCATACTGTGGAGGGTAACCTTCCTTGCTCTAATTCTGCTAATTTTTAAAAGTAATTTTTAAAGTATTTTTAATCTCATCTAAAATACTTTAATAGAAACATCTAAAATAAGATTTGACAAAATATCTGAGTACAATGACCTAGCCAAGTTGACACATCACATCTTCAAATAATTTTTTAATGTTGAATCACATGTGTCAAATCACTTCTCTTTTAAAAAGTAGCTAGTATCTGCGTCAAAATTCTAAGAATTACAGTATTAGGTAGCAAAGTTGGCTATATGCAATGAATCTTTAAAAATAGTAATCTGGAGTTGATTACTTTCTCCATTTAAGTTTGAAAACAATGAAAGTCTGCTTCTCATATTGTTGGATACTAGTAATCTATTATCTTAGTTTGTACTACTTAACAAATACCATACACTGGATAAATTAAACAACAAACATTTATTTTTCACAATAAACGTGAAAATGGATAATCCAAGATGAAGATATCAAATGATTCAGTATTTGTGGTGGTGGTGGTGATAGTGGTGGTGGTGGTGGGTATCTTCTGGTTTGCAGATGAGATTATCTCTCTAGTACCTCTTTGTATAAGGGCTCACCCTATTCAGGAGGACCCCACTCTCATGATCTAATTACTTTCCAAAGGTGTCACCTTTAAATACCATCACATTAGGGATTAAAGCATAAGCACTTTGAACTTCGTGGAGATGCAAATATTTAGTCTACATCATTCTTCCTCTAACCCACCTCCCAATTTATATCCTCTCCAATGTGAAATGTATTGATTTCTTCTCATTAACACTAAAAATCTTAACTCATTTCAGCATCAACTGTGGTGTCTACAGTCCAAAGACTCATAGAAATATCATTTAAATCCAGATATGGGTGAGACTAAGCACAATTCATCCTGGAAGAGTAGATTTCTTGAACTGAAATGATGAGGATTTTAGTAATTACAAGTCTTCCAAATTCCAACCACCACCGAATTTCCCTTTCAATAAGAAGCATCCTCTATTTTCCCATCTATGAGGCTGGTTATGACTAGCTTGGGGATGCTGCAATGACTTCTTTCTTGCTATATACTATCAAATTCTCCTTTGCAATATACTATCATTTCTCCTTCCCAACCCTGCTATCTTCAATTTGTTCCAGACTTAGGATTGCATTTCAGCATGTTCCAGTAGCCAAAACACGTTATCTGGCTTGGAGGAAGACCACTTAAATAAATTTTGTAAGACTTTTCTAAAAAAATACTTTTATTGATACATTATAGTCTCATATCATAATGTATTAAATAGTAATAGTGACATGCATGCACACAGCACTTGATGAGCTTCCACCTGGCTCCCTCCCTACTTCTTCCTTCCCCATATATGGTTTTGAGATTGGCATTGGTATTCTCACATATTTACATAATGTCAATGGAAGTGTTTCCTTCATTACCCCCCCCCATCCCTGGACTACCTTCTATGTGGAATCTAGAGAGTAATCAGCATACAAGAGGGACTTTAGATAATGGAGGAGAAAGCCCAGTGGAGTGAAAGACTTTATTGATGTATGCCAGTAAATATCTGGGAATTCTTTGTGAAAATAGATTCTGAGAATGATATGGCAAAGATAAAGAGAGAAAATCATGATTTTAGATGAGGATAGATTTTTTATAATGTGTGAACTTACCTGAAATTAAGGATTCAATATGTTGGCCCAAGAAACTGATGTGGTTCTCATTTCTGCTCCATTAATTATTTTTTATCTCAAGGATGTTATCTTAGTCTCTTTGGGCTGTGATCACATAATACCATAAACTGGGGTTTGAATAACAGAAAATTATTTCTCAGTGTTGTGGAGGCCGGGAAGTCCAAGATCAAGATACTAACAGATGCAATATCTGGCAAGGGCCAATTTCCTGGCTCCTAGATGTCACCTTCTTACTGTGTCCTCACATGGTGAGGAGACAAGGGGGCTCCTTCAGGCCACTTTTATAAGGGCACCCATTCCATTCATGAGGACTCTGCTTTCATTACCTAATCATCTCCTAAATATCTACTTCTGAATACCATTGCCATGGTGGTGAAGATTTTGGTGGCAGGTGGGTACAAACATTCAATCCACAACAGGTAACCCATATTGAATGATGTTGCATCCTTTTGGAAAATTTACACAAATTTTAAAAGTCCAGGATATAGGGATGTTAGTTTGAAAGGAATATGTCAAACTATCTTCTAACTTTGTCTTCTGAAAGGAACTCACTCCACCAAAGCATTGAGAAATATACTGAGAATGGAGGCAGCAGATACGATGATTGTCATATGATGGCCAGGAGTGAAGGTGAGAGATACTGCAAATGAAATGAGACATCATATCCCACAAGAATGATGAAATGCTGAATGTCAGAGGACAGGAAGTTCATCACCACACAGCAGTAGGGGGAGGATGGTGCCCAAGGATAGAGAGGTAACAAGCATGATTTGACTTACACACATTTGGAGAGTGGCTATTTCATTACCATTCCCAGGGCAGAAGTAGACAGGTAGTCCACTATTGTTATACTTAATCTGTATAAATAAAAAATAAAATGAAACAAACAAAAACTGTAGACAGACCAAATAAAGCATGACTTGAATCACCATGATGAGAGATCATGGCCCCTTAGCCACTGCCCACACTTAAGTCAGTTTGCTGTTCAAGAGCTCCTTGAATGATGAGAGGTTGAGTATCTCTGGAAAATAGTATGGAGATGACTTCTCAAATATAAACTATAAGTTTTTCTCCTAGTCTTTCCTAAAGGGACCTTTTAGGTATCTATATAGAAATGAGAAGCTCCAGGCAAGATTGAAATGGACCTCAGGGAAAGTTAAGCACGCCATTATGAATAGAAATACAGGGTCTCCCTGTCTAGCTGTGGTTAGGTAACTGCAGGGATATCAAGAAGCTACATGTACTGTATGCTTAACCTCCCTCCCCTGCAGTTTCACTTAGGCACTGCTTGGAAAGTTTCCAACATGGCAAAGACAGCACAGATGTACTAAGCTGTGGTGTGAAAAGAGATCGTGACTTCCATGAATGCATACACATGATGGGGAAAGGTTCCCAGACAGAATAAAGCTCACCATATGGAAGGCTTACCAGAAAGTTGCCCACTTTGGACACTTTGTTGGGACATATTCCTTTTTTCTATGCAGTTTTCCATTCCAGAAAGCTGCTTGTTCCAGACCCTTTCTCCTGAATGCACCCTGACCATTTCTCTGTAATGTAACCCTTTTATCAAACCTTCTCTTACACTGTACCCCCACTGTTCTAAATGACCCTCTTATGCTCCCTATTGGTGCTTTCCATTTGAAATCTTCCTTTTGTGAAAGAAAGAAAAAAAGAAAGAAAGAGATAAAGAGGATGAATTTAGGAAGAGATCACTGCCCTATAACATTTTTTTCTAAGAGAGATTATCAACCTGTAACATAACTGTGTACAAAGGTGAATGTGCATTGGAGAAAAGAAAATCTTTGATTTTAAAGGGATTAATGTTCACCAGTTCTGAAATAGCTGTAATTTAAAAGACGGCAAAGTCATTATGATCCATTTGTTTAGTGAAGGTTTACAGGGGTCAGGTCATAAACAGAATCTATCTTCAAATGTGCTCTGTAGATTCATGACCAAAATACATAGGTCAGGGAACCAAAGATTCTAAGAATGTTAGAGGGGTGTCTGTTCCTATGTTATCTGATACTACTGACAAAATGTTTGTTTCTACCACTTTGGCTTAGGACTATTGTTTTGGATGTCTCAGAATTTGCAAGAGAACGAGACTTACAACAATAGTTACATTAAATGGGATGTTGAAATAACCACCAATGATTTTGAGCTCCACCAAAACAATGGGCAATGACAATTTGGCTGGCTGGAGTGAGTGGTCCTGATTATTACAGGAACATGGAGGTTGCTGCTAAACAGCCCATTGGAACCTCTGTGGCTCCTACGGTACTTGCATATCCAGGAGTAAAAGATGACAGAGAGTAGGCGTGGTGGTGTATGCTTGTAATCCCAGCGTTCGGGAGGCTAAGACCAGAGGATCTGGGTTCGTGGCCAGCCTCAGCTATCTAGTGAGGCACTGTGCAACTTAGTGAGACCCAGTTTCAAAATAAAGAATTAAAAATAGGGCTGTGGGTATAGCTCGGAGGTAGAATGTCCCTGAGTTCAATCCCCAGAACTACAAAAAAAAAAAAAAAAAAAAAAAAAAAAAAAAAAAAAAAAAAAAAAAAAAAAAAAAAAAAAGATGAGAGAGAGAAGAGGGAAGCAGGGAGAGGGGAGAAGGGAGAGGGGAGAGGGAAGAGGGAAGAGGGAGAAGAGGAGAAGAGAAGTCCACTTTTTGTTCCAGAAGGAGAAACTCTTTCAACTTCTTACTCATGTAATAGATATTCATAGCTTGAAACTTCCCTTAACAAAAGTTGAAATTTTGGCAAAAAAAAAAAAAAAAAGTTTAACTGTGGACCACGTGTTCCACTTCCAAGGAAGAAATTTTTGCAGGATTAAGATGGAACAAGGACTTTGAGAATCAAAGAATCTTTGGAAACTGACCTCTTTCACTGTTACTAGGCTTTTGTCATGTTTTTATTTTTACCAACAAAATCCTGTATATGTAAACCAAACAAAAAGTCAAAAGCAAGCAAGATTAAAAGTTTTCAATTTGAGTGATTATCACCCCTCTGAGAAAGACTTTTATACACCTGCGGGACGGGCAGGATCCTGAGGACTGACATAGTGAGTGGGGCAAGTCACCATGCCTTGCCTTTCCCCAGTTGTATGCAAGCGGAACCAGAATTCCTTGACTGCCAATGGTGTTTGTAAGGAAGCCATCATTTTGGTGCCAGGTTTTAATATTTCTTTTCCATATGGTAAAATTTTACATACTTAATGGGTGCCAAAGATTTCTTCAGATTTTTCTTGGGGAGTTAGGACAAACAAGATGAAAAGACTTGGAAGAAAATTAATTTTAAAATGTTAAAATGAATAGATTAATGCAATGCAGTGTTAATGAAATTGTTCTGGTGTCCTTGGGAGTAATTTTTGTGCTGAGGAAAGAACATTCAGAGGTTTACTTTTGTTTAAAACATACATATTAAACTCCTTTAAGTTTTAGATTTTTAGAAATGTAGTTATTACTTAAGGTTTTAACTTTAACCTCCAAATGTCACTCTATGTCTAGCAAATTTTTTAAAAAAAGATCAGTTTTTTGAAGAGATCGCATTTTTAAAAAATTAGTTCAATAACTCAAAACCTCTTTTTATATTTCACGTTCCCTTTAACTGTTTTTCTTGGCTGAGATAAATAAATGTTCCTTGAATATTAAATTACACTTTAAAATCTAATAAACTTTTTAAATGTTGTGGAATTTAGCATTATTACATGTTTTGGAAAAGTACATATGATAAGAAGTTTTCCTCTTAAGATCAAAAATGTTAATTAGTAATTCAGTTATAGACTTTAGTTTAAGCTTACAGAGTGGTTACTCTAATGGGCAAACCTACTGAAATTTTATTTCATTTAAAATTTCATATATTTTCTCATTTCTTTTTTTTAATATATGATCTTTTATTTTGGCCTTCTTTGACTTTGCATAATTTTTTTAATTTATTTTTTATTGTAGTAATTCATGCACTTTAGCATACATCTTTGTTAAGTACAAGTTGTTAACAACATATTTGCACACAATTCTCATTTGACTCCTTCCCCAATTCCCACCCCGTTCCCTCGCCCTCCCTCCCCCTCAGGTTCAGTTCTCATTTCTTTTTTGTGTGTGTGTGTGTGTGTGTGGTACTGGGGATTGAACCCAGGGGCATTCTACCTTCGAGCTATACCCCCAGCTCTATTTTTTATTCTTTATTTTGAAACCGAGTCTCACTAAGTTGCAGAGTGCCTTACTAGGTAGCTGAGGCTGGCTGCGAACCCGGATCCTCCAGTCTCAGCCTCTCGAATGCTGGGATTACAAGCGTGCGCCACCACGCCCGACTAGTTCTCATTTCTTTTTAACAGAAAATATTTACAGTGTCATCTGGATTTTCCTAAATACTTTTATACTCAATCTTAAATCTTTGTAAGATTGAAAGATTCTTCTATGCAAGACAATTATCAACCAAGTTTGTATGAATAATGTTTGGCTAAGATCTATGGACATCCAGGGAAATTTTTGTTCTTGATCACTGAGGGAAGTGTATAATATTAGGAATTATCCTTTCAGCCCACTTGGTGGTATTAACAACCAGAGTTTAGCTGGAACACCTTTGAGATTCTTGTTGACAACTCTGAACAATTTGATAGTTACTGTGCATGGATCTGTAATTTCAAGGGGATGGTGAAGCTCTTATACACCCTACTTCCCTTTATTCAGGTTAAATAAATCATTTGATTCTGATAAAAACTCAAAACACCAATCCCGATTTACTATACTCATTTCTTTGGCTTGCATGATGCATAAATGTCTAACAATTGAAGACCTTCATGGATTTTTAGTTCTCACCACCCAGTTTCTTTATTGCAGTTGAGTTTTACGTGGATGGTGTTCTCCAGTAACATGAACCTACTCTGATATATTTCTTCTTGTCCTTTGGACAATTCATTTTGCCTCTTAGTGACATCATTTATGTTTATAAAAAGGAAGTATCTCTACTTGTCAATAACCTCACAGTATTAGAAGTAATGAGTAATGTCCTGGATGAGTCCTATCAAGAGGATTTCCTGTTAGAACAAAATGCTGTGAGGCTATGTTAACAAGCCTGTGGTGAGTGGCTCAAGTCTAATGGGAAGGACAGTGGCAGGGTCTGACTTTTCCCAAACCTGAGAAAGTCCCTCAGCCTTTCTAGCCTCTTTTGACCTGGAGTTTATCCTACCTGTTTTGTAGGAATGTGGTGCAGATCAGAAGGTAGAATATATGTGAGTGGATTTGAGATGTGTTAAGTGTCATAGGAATGTATGTTCTATACATTAAATACTATCAACTTTTTAATTTCTACATTTTGCACCTATATTTAGGTCCTGGGTTCCCATAATATTGGCCCCAGTGCTCTAAATGGATCTGGAAAAAAGTAGGCAGACCTCTATATTGTGCTATCAGAAAGATAAATCCTGTCCCAGCACATTCTACTCTTCTGTTGTTCTCAACTTGCTTTTTTTCCATAAGCTCAAGAGGAAAGAATTCTATTGCACATATAACCTACGGTTCTTCTGAGTCTTCCCCAGAATGAAAGATCAAAGCAATTTCACAGCTCTATAGTTAAGAGCCCTGAACAAGTACTTCAGCTGACATCTTGTCTTCCCCAAAGACTGTCATTTATGCTTAGCTTCTACCTGGATCCCTCAATCAAATCAAGGTTTCAGAGAAAAAATCAAAAGGAAAATGAGAAATACTAATGAGAATTTAATGGAAAGCCAAAAAGAAATTTTGCTCTGGATGCAATTTTAAAAAAAGACTATGTTAGACATAATAAGAGCACTTAACTATTAGAAGATTAATGAACCATAGAAACAAAGGCTAAGGATGGAAATTTTAAAAACAAATTTGAAAGAGGCACAAAAACAGCTGTGTTGTGTGATGAAAGTCAATGGGCAAGAATTTGAGGGTGACATCTGACAGTATTGCTGTGATGTAGCATGAAAAACAAATATGGACTCCACACCATTATGAAATTATGTTTTGGTTGGGTTGTATTCCTCTGACCAGAGAACATCCCTTGAATATTTCATTAGTAGGTCACATTTATTGAAACAAAAAAGATACAATTGTGAAACAGATGGTTCATTTATATCATGAATAATTCATTAATAAATTATATTGTTAATTTATTTATTTGTGATACTAGGGATTGAACCCAGGGGTGTTCTATCTCCCAGCTACACTTTAAACCCCTTTTTTATTTATTTTTTTGTTCTGAAATAAGGTCTTACTGGGTCCCTGAGAGTCTCTCTAAATTGCTGAGGCTCATTTCTCAGCCTCACGGGTACTGGGATTACAGGTGCATACCACAACGCCTGGCTGAAGTGAAAAATTTTAGATAGTCAATCTCCTACCTCATATTGGTGTGGTAAGCAAGAATCAAAGTCTGAATTAAATTTAAAGAGACAAGATAATAGATTCTAATTCTCAACTTTTTTTAACTTATGTTTATGAAAATGAACTTGATTTTTACTAAAAATCAGAAAAAAATAAGTTGTATATTTTAAGAATTATCATCTTTCAAATGAACTAAAAGCAGGAAACAACTCAGGCTTTTAAAATATGAATACTGAAAGCATCTCAGAAAGTTAGTAGGATTTATTTTTGTGACTTTTCAGAATTGTAGCAGAAAACCCCTGGGTTAATATATGCCCTGTATTCACTATGAACCTTAGTGTATTACTTTAAAATAATAAAAACAGAGAGGAAAGTGTATTTGTTCACTAAGTATTATTTAGGATTTAGTGTATTATGTGTTTTGTCTATTTGGGGTCTTACAACTTAGAAGTACATGTAGGAAACTGATTAATAGCCCAATTGGGGAAATGAAACGTAAAAACAATAAAAGAAATCGAAGACAGGCCCTCTAAGTAAATATTTAAGAAAGTATGGTTATTTAACTTGGACACAAAAGAACTGTCTTCACTATTTGAATGAAGAAGAGTGACTAGTGGTTTCCATTTCCTGCAGGTCTGAAAAAGAGGAAATAAGGAAGAAAGAAGGTTAGTTATGAGGAAGAACTGTCTACTATAAGCATTCTTAAGTACCAGCTAAGATTACCACAGGAAGGCGTGGGCTAGCTTTACCAATGATCTTTTTGTCAGGAAGGAAACCCTGTATCAGGGAGTTTATCATATAAAGCCAGGCCATGTTTTTCCTGAATCCTTTTTCCAACTTCATCTATCCTTGAAAGAAATATTGCTCTTTCATAGGAAAATGTTCCTTATCATGCTTCTCCCACTCCTCAACACCCCTGCCCCAAGAAGTTGTTTTATGTCCAAGTAATTTGTGTATCAGAGTATGATTGAAAATTTATTAGTCACTAAATAGTCTTAATATTCTTTCTCAGTGATGAATAGGCAAAGCAAAATAAGTGCTAGAAATGACTCACAAACTGCTCTCCTTGGAATGATATTCAATAAATGTAATCATTCATTACTAATGCATATAGTTAGGCTTTGATTTCTATTTCTAGAGTTCAGTTGTTACTAGGAAACTGCCTTGTCTCCTGAATAAGTCTCACCAAGGTAGACAATTTCAAGGTAGACAGGAGAGAATTTAAGAGAAGAAAAAGTGGCAGCATACTTCTAGCTATCATCAGGGGCACAACCTGTATTTTGGGCGTCTGAACACCAGCTTGGCATGACAGTGCACTCCACCCACTGCTGCCCTGTCAGCCTCCACCTCAATGTTGAACATATGGTCTTTCTGTGGAAACTGCCTGCGCTATCTGCAAATCTTCTCTTGTGTCTCTAGAGAACATCATGTTCTTAAAGAAAAAAAGAAAGTCATTCTCAAGTTCCAGTACCCCAAACCATTTGGCTGTATTTATATGTCTGACACCCAAACCATTTAAAAATGAATCTAGAACCAACTTTTGGTCAGCAGACATCTATTTTTGTGGAGTTGTAATTAACAGCTGTTCTGAATATTTTCTGAGCCCATAGTTGTTATAAAAGCAGTTGACCAAGAATCCCTGGGTGTGGTGATGCATGCCTATAATCTCAGTATTTGGGAGGCTGAGACAGGAGGATTGCAGGTTCGAAGTCAGTCTCAGCAACTTAGCCAGATTCTCAGCAATTCAGTGAGACCCTGTTTCCAAATAAAAAAATAAATAAAATTGGGCTTAGGGTATAGCTTGATGGTAGAAAATCCCTGGATTTAATCCTCAACACCATAAACACAAAAAAATAATTCAATTTAAATGAATTGGAAAAGATGGTATGAAATTGTCTTGATCAACACTTTCGCTGATATAATTCAAAACAACTGACTATGCAACTCAGAGGAAGGAAGATAGCTTTTGGAGATTTCAGTATTCAGTCCATGTGAGGTCAGAGCCTGTGGATATCAGGGCATGGTGGTCAGAAGCAGAGAAGGGAGAAGGCAAGGGCTCTGCTCTCATATCATGGAGGCTGGAAGCAAGAGAGGGCAAATAAACAAAGGGATTCAAAGACAAAAGCAGGATTTTCTAAGGCCACACCCCTAAGGACATCTCCCATCACATCCAACCAGTCTAGGTTACCACCCAGTAAATCCATCACAATGGATTTATCCATTGATGATATTATAACCCTCATGACTTAATTGCATTATGTCTGAACATTAATACATGAGCTTTTCAGGGGACATCCTATATTTAACCATAACAGGCATGAGCCCAATAGGAGTTTGGTTTGAATAAAGGCTCACATAATGGGTAAGAAACAGTGATTTGTCTTTAAGCAGTTGGAGCACAAAGGGTAACTCTTGATGTTCCTGAACGGATACTGGAGGAAATGGATGTACCCCACAGTGGTAAAGAATCAGAGGCCATAAGGCTTGTCCAACATAGGGGGAAGACAAGTGATAGGGATGGCAAGGGGTATGAACAAAAAGAAATTATGTTGAGTCAATTGATAATTCAACCTTAGATCTACAACTGGTGTGTGACTGTTATGACCTAAAAATGCTAACACAAAATAATATCTGTACTTCTGAGAGTAAGACAAAAACCTAAGAATTGGTGAGAACCTATCATGAGATAACTATGTGTGGTGATAGATCAGAATCTCAGTCAGGTGATTGCTGGAGAGAAGCTAAAGAGCATCAGTGTGATAGGAATGAGTCACTGGGAACAAGGTCAAAACTCAAAATGTGGTACCCCATGATGGCCTCCATGAGTAATCCATGACATTGTTGAGCACACAGATAATACAACTGAAATTCTTTGGCCTGGAAAGAGAAAAAAATAACTTATAAAAAAGAACCAGTTTGCTAAGATGTGAGAAAATTATATAATGAACTTCTTCATACTAATGATGGAGCTTCAAAATTTCTCCAACTCATGTCCAAATTTCTATCTATGATTTCCATTCACCAATCCACCCTGGATTTTGAAGCAAATCCTAACCTCTTATCATTTCATATGTAAACATTTCAGTATGTACCTCAAAAAATAACCTTTATTTAAAAAAAATTAAAATATTACACATCACTCTTTTAAGTATTAGCAATAATTGAAGAGGGGAATTTTGAGGCAAGTGAAATTGAGGCTACACAAAGATGTTAGAAAGGACTAAGCCAGGCTACCAAAGGTAACCATCAATATGGCTTTTTTATCCTTGTTTGATGGAATCTGGGAGTGAGGATTTGGAGAGACTTTGTAAGAGGACACCAGAATTTTGTTTAGTCACCCTGTTCTGAGAATATGCTAAAAGTAATGGAATGAATTTATCTTTAGTCAAGAAGAGATTACATCCCTAAGTTTTCTACATATAAAGGGAGACTAATTTCAGTTTTTACTTTAGCTTTTACTTTTTCTATTGTCCCAGTGAGAAATAGAGACCCTATTGCTGTTACCTATAAAATGCTGATGGGTACAATTGGCAATCATGTTTTTGCATGTTAATGCAATCTGCTGTAATCAACTGAGTATGAAATTCTTAAGACAATGGCCCCACAAGACCACTTAGCCTTGCACATGTTACAGAACCTGTCGTGTTTGGTAAGCCAGCAATTCTATCAGGCAGAGTATAATAAACACCAGACTCACAAGAAATCAAACCAGATGTATTAGTTTGTCCAGGCTACCATAACAAAATGTCAGATTGATGGACTCTAACAAGTCCTAACCCTATCAGCACCTTAATCTTGAACTTTCAGCCTCAGTCCTATCAGGTGCTGATAGGGTTAGTTTCCAGTGAGGCCTCCTCTCTTTGGCCTATAGATATCTGTCTCCTAGAGGTGTCCTCACATTATGCCTTTTCTCTGTATACACTCCTCGTATCTCTTTTCCTTTATATAAGAACACCAGTCATTTTGGATTAGGACCTCATTTAGTCTTGATTACTTTCTTAAAGATTACTTTTAAAATCTTGATTAGCCTATCTCCAATGACTGCTAACACACAATAAAGGCAGGGAAGCTGTCTGCTTTCTTTGTAAGTTGCTGGTCAACATAAAAATTGACAGTCTGCATTGTGTGGATGAGAAAAGAGAGGCAGAAGCACTTGATGAAACATGGATTTATAGGAAATGAGAAAAATTATGAGCTCCTAGAAAAAAACCGTGTTGACACTAAGCACTAGGATTAAATAGTTTCCTGAGGTCAGTCAAGCTGCAATTTGATTCTCTATATAAAATGAATTTATAGAAGTCAATCTATGAATGTAACCTCAAAATTTTAAATGATAAAAATCTCTTAAAGATACTGCACCTACCCCAGCAGAGAGTCTCCACAGTGTCTACTGGTTTGGTCCACTCTGCCCTGTGGCCAGCATGATGTGCAGAGTGCCCAAGGCCATGCAGCTGGCCATGCAGCACCATGGTGAAGGCTCAAGACATCATCTGCCAGTTACAGGCAACAGTCATATTGAGAGCTGGCATGGGAATTCTGTTGTGTGGAGCTTCTGAGTCCTTCCTATTCTTGCCCCTATTCTTCCAGGTAAAGTTCCAGTTTAAAGTGAAAGAAAACCAGATATTCTCCATTTTTAAGGCTGAGTCCTTCAAGAGCCAGGTGGCAGTGAGACAAACTTCATCAGATGGACATTGGTGTTGATAGCTTCACTTCATGCACTTGTGAGTGTTCAAAAGTCTCCCTCATGAAAACGAGCCCCTGACCTTGACTGCCTACCAGGCCAACAAGGCCAAGCAGGATGAGTTCACCTATTTCTAATTCTTCACTTCTAAGGGGCACATTGTCCATGTGATGGATACTTACATTGATTTTCTGTCACTACAAGCACGTGTTTGGTCCATGAAATAAATTTCATCTCTATGCTCTGACACTTACCGTACAAGAGTAGCTTTAAGCAGCTTCTCTTAGATTATGTTTCCCAAATTTCATTGCATTATTTTTTCTTCCCACATGATGATCTTAATTACTTTCAAAGAGAGCTATATAGAATGTATCTTTGAATATTTATCTACAGTCTTCTTTAAAAATATTTTAAAATAAAATTAGAGGCTGAAACTAAAGCAAGAAAAAATTTACCATAGCATGTTGTTAGAATTGTTCCATTTTATTATTATATTTTGTTGTTAATCTTTTACTGTGCTTAATTTATAAATTAAACTTCCTTTATATGTTCATTATGGTAAATAAGTAAGAATTAAAAACATTATTATTAAGATACAGTTAGGGTTCCTATTTCTTTTGTTTTTAACAGTGTTTACAGTTCCCAGGAAATGTAATGTGCTTCACATTTGAGTTTGAATTTGACTAGACTATACATCTTGTCAATGCAATATTCTTCACTGGAACTATAACTCAAACACCACCAGCCTGGGCAATCCTATAGAACTTGGGTTTAATTTATTTGCTGCCAATACAACCTCCAGTATTTTTAAAAAATATTGTTTCTGGAATAATCAAACTCCTAGTTAAGAAACTAAGTCCAAATTAGATGCCATCTCTATCTAACGTATTTGCATTGGACATTTTTTTTACTAATACTCAAAAGAAAAGAAACCATTTTTTAAAAGTAAATCATCAGGAAACTAAAGAAAGATATTGAAATATTTAAAGAGAACTTTCAAAAAGAGCCAAAAAATAAATAATAAGTACAATTTTAGAACCAAATGGACAATGATATTTTCAGAATACTGAGTCAGTGAATCATTTTGTAAACATGATTATTTCCCTACAGAGCCCCATTTAAAATGCTGTAAACAGGAAGCTGTAGAGTTATTAACATGAGCTTTTAGGACATAAGCACACTTTATTTCTATGACTATTATTACTGTGATAAAGCAGAACCAACTGTAGCTCATCAGAAAATATTTTCTCTGGCTCATACTTCACAGTCCCACTTGATGGAAAAACATAACAAAGTACTTGATAAAGATTACTTTCCCTCTAAGTTAGTATCTCCAACAAGGCTCTCCATACCTGTGACTACATTATTTTAGTTGTAAGGTACTCTCTTTTGATGCTATCTTAAAATCCAGAAATTAGGGTAGTCTCATTAAATGCTCAGGGACACATTTGCTCTTTCCATCAGCAATGAGAAACATCTGACTTTTAGTAGCAAATAATGTATTTCTATACCAGAGCTTCAGATTTTTAAAAAATCTTTTGCTAAGCCTTTTGGTGATTATTCTTGAGCTTAAGGATTCTAGTCTAAAATTTAGTATAGCTACATTTACATTTAAAAGGAAAATTCCTAGTCTAGTGGAACACTTACACAAGAGGCTTAAGGTAGCTCTCTTCCTTCTTTGGGACAATTCTCTCTTGAACCAAGGGACCTAAAAGCTAGATTATGTCATGTACTTATCTTGATGATATTGTCACAAGCTCAAGGTTAAATGAAAATTTTTAGGATAATGCAGTTAGTTTTTTAAAAGGTAAACAATTTTTTTACTCTTCATTAAATCTTTGGATTTCCTTCCTTTGTGAAATGAGTTATTTACTTTCAGCATCTCTACTTAGTTTCCAGAAGTAAATGCAGATAGCCTGAAGAGAGCTACAAAACGAACATTGTCTCATGTTGAACCAAACTGACATTCCATCCCTGTTACAAGGTGTGAATTATCATTTGAAAGATGGCACCTCAGGGAAAGGATGTCTCTGCAGGTAGGGCAGAATCTGAAGGAGCCAAGCTATCGATTCTGTATACTGACCATGCTCAGCATAGCTGAGCAGCAAGCCCTTGTGTGGATAGGGATCTGAGCAGTGCAGTTCTGTGTCTATCACGGCTCACTCCTCCTGCCACACAAATTTTCTTCCCATGTACATTTAGGCATTAGCAACTCCAGGATTCCGGGAACACCCTTCCTGAGGGAAAACAGAAGTAGGAGGTAGTAAGATGAATTACAGCCACTGCAGCTGGTCTTGGACTACAATTGTTATTGTTCCCTTTCCCACAATTGAATCTAAACTCCCTATGCTCTCAGCTACTAGGTATGCTGGACCACCACCAACAGGTCCTTTTTTCTACTTACCATGCATTTGCAATTCGGAGCTGCTGAATCTGTCCGTTCACAGTCTCAACTGTTTAAGGATGTACCAAAAGAGGCCAAGTGGGTTGCCTGGATGCCAAACATGTCCATCCCTGTCCCCATTTTGCAATAGCCACTTTAAAACTTTCTGATGATTAAGGTCAATTTTCCTCAGCAAGATGGTGATTTCTTTCCTTATTTTCAAGTTCCTGAAAACAAGAATGCCAAAAGTCTCAGGTAGCTGCTGTAGTTTATAGTGTAATGAGATTCTTTCTCTGTTTCCTGCTGAAAATATACACCCTATGTAGACTGGAACCATTACTCCAGAGTTGCATGATAAAAAGCCAAATATATACCCAGTAGGTCATGGAAGTAGGGCAAATGGGCCCATTCTCACTCCCGTCCTTTTGTAGTCTTCTTTGGGGAGATGCAACCTCATTCATATAAGGTCTTTAACTTAGTGTGTGTATGTGCATCTCCAGAGGGATGGTGTTCTATCCTTGTAAAGCAAAAACTGGCAGCTTTGGAGTAGTACAGTGTTTTATGATCAGTGAGCTCCTTAATAATAATTCCATTTCTGCACATCTTTTGCTACAAAGTTGGTTTTCTTTTCTGACAAAATATTATATGGGATCTTGGCTCAATTGTCCTAGAGTCTTAGGACTGGCTCTGCCTAATTAAAAAGAAAAGCAAACCTATACCTGTAATACAAGTCTCTTTCTTTGAGAATAAGCCAGGTTTTCTAAAGTGGAAGGGGCCCTGTGCAGTCACCCTGACACCAAGAAACAGGCTGGCCCCCTTGAGAAGTGAGATAATTTTAGGTTTCCATCCAACAATTTGCTATTAACAGGTTGGATCTTCAGTGTGGTTGCAGCTAGATTCGCCAAGAATATAGGGAATGAATGATGTTTGGTTCACTCTGGCCTCCATCTCTGCCAGCATGGCTACATAGCTCACATGCCCCTAATGCCAACATTTGGTTGATGATGGAGACCAGTTGATGCCAATGGATGATGATATTTTGTCTCCTTGGTTGTTGAGTGCCTCTTCTATGGCATATACTTTCTAGTGATGTCAAGATTTTCACACTTTGAGCCCACTCCCATATGTCTAAGAATATTCCTCTGTCCCACATCTTCCCCAACCTTCCATTTTTTTTTCTTCCAAGCCCTTTCTCAGCTGGCCAGACCATCTGTCACTGCCCAGGAAATAGTATAGATTCTAATTTCAGGCAACTTCTTCTTCCCACAAATTGAACAATCTGCCCTTTGGGGGAATTTTTATTTTTATTTATTTTTTGCTACTGACATTTGGGACTATGTCTGAGTAAGTTTGGTGTGGCTGGAATGAATTTGTAACTAACCTATCTCTATACTGATTCAAATTTATCCTTCTTATTCAGCTTATCCACTGAGGTGGTGCTGCTTCTATACCATAGTTGTTGTGTAGTGGATTTTCACTGGGCCCACCCAACCTTAACCTTAGTGGAACTTAGACCCAGCTCATGATGAGCAATTCTGGACCTGTGGTCACTCATGGGTCCCTGCTCAAGTGTCATCTCTACTAGGACCTAGTCAGAAGTAAGTTTTCAAAAAGTATATAATTCTTTTCTAGAGATGGACTCCAGGGGCCTGCATTGCAGTTTATATTGAAGATAACTCCAGGAACCATCAGAAGATGCTTGGAGGAGTGAGACAAGGAACAAATTTCAGACAAGAAAGGGTGTTTTAAAGTGGGTACTAACACTGCTGGTAGAAAATCCACTAGAGAAGACTATGGTTCGACATAAAATGCATGCTTCAGATTTATCCATCGGAGGGATGTTGAAGCAGGATTATTTGTACAACAACCCTTAACAGTCATTGGTTGATATCAGGCTGTTTCCAGAGAGGGCATTAATTCCTTGTTTCTTCTAGTCGACTTCACAGGCAGTAAAGTGAGCTCTAGAATGTGGAGCAATTCCCTAGGCAGAGAAATGCATTGGAATTTGGCCAGAGTGCACTGAAAAGGTAAAGGTGAGGGAAGGGAGATGGGCAGAGTATTAACAGCATCTAATACAGTCATCTTTTATCACATCTTTGAGATAACTGACTGACTGGATCTTCTTTCTAGAGAAGTGCATTCCAATCTCATGGGATTATGACAATTAGTTCTTTGACTCATTGAAAAGATAGTTATTTTGTTTTAAAGTTTGTCTTAAACTAAAAGGTGTTCCAAAGGAGCACTTTTCATCTTTGGAGTTGTGAGGAAAAGTAGGAAGCCCTGGATCAGAATTACATATAAGTTTTCCAAACCACATGTCACACATCACAGCCCTGTTTTGAAAGAAATTTGTTCCCTCTCTCCCAAGGGAAGCTATGCTCTGTGTTAAATACTGGAAGTCCATTGCATATGTTAAGAAGGCAGAGATAGTTAAGAAGGTAAAAAAAATTATTAAAGAACTCAAATGTGTACACCCAACTATCATAGTGTAGTCTTAGTGATGAAACAGGGGAAATGTGACTTTAGAGCAATGTTCCTAATGAGCTTTCAATTAAGTAGCTATTTTTATAGGCATGATCCAAGCTACAATTCTAAGTAAATAATTTTCTTAACCAACAGAATCACTTTATTATTAAGTGGAGCCACAGTGATAGCTTATAACATAAAGCCATGACTTATTTCCAGAGGAGAGGGAAATTATGATTCTAAGAACAGTATTCAATAATAAAGTACATTAGCAGCTTTATTTGGCATTTTGTTTCTGAGGTGTTGTTGTTTTGAATATTCTGTGCACTATATATAAATTATAAAAAATTAATAAACTTTTAGAAAAAACAATTTTAATAGTACACCAAAATTATACTCACTTCCTCTTTGTATGCTGAATTTTATTTTGCATTCTTTTGGCTCTATGCTTATTCATCAGAGGTAGGAATGTTTGTTAAATGCCATAAATTTTACTTTCTTTTTTCTTTTTCTTTTTTTTTTTTTTTTTTTT